>JAQMYF010040600.1:0-10615 GCA_030014195.1 Neosilurus mollespiculum | reverse complement strand
TTAGCTATTCAGTTTAGCGTAAGCCATTTCAGCTTTCAGCATTCACACCGCAATTTCTTCAGAAATTGCATTCTCTACTTAATTTCTTACTTTTATCAACAATACTCGTCACATGCTCTGACCATGTTAGACTGGTGTCAAAATGGACCACCAAAAACCTGAAACATTTTACTCTCTCTAGCCTGCTTCTATATAAACTCAGATTCATCTCTTTATTGACTTTTGTGTTTGTGAAAAACATGACTTTAGTTTTCTCCACTGAAAATTTTAATCCCCAATCTGTTCCCCACCTTTCCACTTGTTTTATTCCTTCCTGTAGTTTCTTAACTACATACTCCACATTCCTTCCCATGTTCCACAAGGCCCTATTATCTGCAAACAGAGACCGTCCCATCCCTGCCAGAAAACCTCTGAATATACCATTTATCATAATTAAGAACAGTGTAGGACTAATAACACTCCCCTGGGGCATACCATTCTCTACTACATGGTTTTCTGATAGCTCTTTGCCTATCTTAACTTGTATGGTTCTTCCCCCAATTCCCATTTGATGTAGCTCGATCATCATACCCTCTCTCCATAACATATCATTTAACTGCACCGGTTCAGTAATAAAGGCCACGAAACATACTGATGTCTTTTTCACTTTTATTGTCTCTTATTTTCTCTTTCTCTCTCTCTTTAGTAGACACCATGTAAACTATAAAAGTAAAAGGCAACGGTTAAGGTAACATATTACTCTGACATATTAAAAAACACAAATGTCTATTTAAATATACATTAAATAAATCAACATTGTTCATTTCATTAACAAATAAACAGAAATATAAAACAAACAATAACAATTACCATGTGCGCCTCGTTGAAACCGGTGAAGAATATTTTTTTTTTATTACACAGCTCTCAAACTCAGCAGCCACACCCATCCTCTACCCATAAGGCCATGGCAGTGACCCTTAACCTCAGCATGTGACTCTATACATATTATAAACATTTCTAACTAAGCAACAATACATTTTCTATAAATCTGTAAAATCACAATTTTCTCATACACGTCTTGAAGACTGTTACATATCATATGCCTTTTCCACATCGAAAAACACTTCCACCACTGCTTCTTTATTAACCTGGGCTCTTCTGACCTCATCCTCTATACACACAACCAGATCCATTGTATTCCTACCTCTTCTGCCTTGGTATAATACACATTTTCCTTCACTCTAATCTGTTGCACTGAAGCTGTTTTTTTTCATTGCCTCACATCTCCAGAAAGCTACGCTAGGGTCTTCCCCACAGTTACAGCAATTTGGTGTAGGGTTTAACCCACACTTTCTATATTCATGGTCTTCACCACACCTAGCACATCTTCTCCTACTCATGCACACTTTCTGCTACCACCCCTTAACACCCTCCAGCTCCCTTCTCTCCAACTCTCACTGTTTTTTCCAACTTCATCTTCCCCACCCACTGTAGCTTCCTTGTTTTCTCCACCTGGGTCTGACTATTGGACCCAATCAACAGATTACCATCTTTAAGTACTCTAGCATATTTTATTTCACCCACTTGTGCCCTCATTATTTTAGAGAGTTTTAATGGCTCTATTTTCTTTCCCCCTCAAACCTCATCACAACATGGAGGATTCCTGGCTTAGGATTCCTAGCCCTCCTCTCTCTATTACTGTCTGATCCTCTCTGACAGAAAAAATTCTGAGTGATCCAACCTCTCCAGCAATCAGACAATCTGAGCCTCTTCTGTGAATCCATTCCCAGTCTTTATTGTCTTGCATGTCCATCTTGCTATCTTCAGGCCACACCTACACACACATCTTGTGCCAATATGGGGCCCCGTGGTTTATCTTTCTTGACCTTTACTTAACATCACAGGATAGATGTTTAACCTGGTATGCAAGGAGTAACAATATTGTGAAACAATACACCTCCTGCCTCATGAATCAGTAACTTAACCTTTAACCTTTTAGATCCTATGCTTTATGACCCCATTATAGGTTAACAGATTTTATCACCAAGTATACAATGGAGACTGCTTATCTTTACTCACAGAACTGGAGGAGACTAAATTGGTGTTAAGTGGGAATTTTCCTGTAGTCAGCTATAGAATGTCTGAGATACAGACACAATGACACTTCCAGATTATGAGTAAAACAATACAACTCATTAATTCTAACAATCCACAGCTCATGAAGTGAAATTTCTCACCCTGCTATTGGACAATTCAGAATTAATTTGGGTTGGAGTGCAGGGAGCTACAGTAGACAGGCCTGCCTTGGGATTTACATGTGTTTCTCAAACAAATAAAGTTTAAATACCAACCAAAACCTGGCATAAACCTAGGTGGGGCAACCCCCTGCTGAATTACTGCTTATATTTTGACCTTCCTTTCTGAAGCTTATGGTCCTTGCCATCCTGATGTTTTTATGGTGTTTCATGGTGATGCCTCATCACCATCAGCATCATCATCATCACTACCATCAGCATCACCACCACCATCACTATCATCATTATCATCATCACTACCATCAGCATCACCATCACGTGACCGTATTGAAATCCACGTATTGGTTTGACAGCTAAAATGTGGACGTGTGCTTGAGATAGTGGAGCCAAGAGCTGAGCGTAAAAACATGCAACTTCCTCCTCAATGTGTTCATGCCAGATCGGAGCATATTTAACTGGAAGAGGTTTTTAAAGTCCCAATGTCAAGATATACTGGTATTTTTATATTTCATATATATTCTACATGGGGCAGTGGTGGCCTGGTGGTAGGGTGCTGGATTTCTGATTCCAAGGTTGTTCAAGCCCCACTGTCACTGGGTTGTCACTGCTGTCCCCCCAGTGCAGCTACTGGGTTATCAAAAGCCAGCCATGTCTCTCACTGTATGTGGTGAGAGGCATGTAAATTAACCATTGCTGACTTTCGGAAAGAGTAGGCTGCTTTGCTGTCAGTGTGTTTCTGCCCTGCAATGGCCTGGCGAGCTGTCCAGGGTGTACTCTACCCTTGCCCAGAGTTGGCTGAGATGGGAGCCAGCCTCCCTGCAACCCTAATTAGGATTAAGCAGTTCAGAAAATGAATATATTCTACATTTAAAAAGAAAACTGTTCGCCATCTTTAATAAAAAAGGCATTATTATATTTATATAATGATGCTTTTTAAAACTCATAATTCTCGTAATTCCCACTCGAACAAAAGAAGTTCAGGAAGTTCAGGAAGCCGTGGCTACAGATCTACTTTTTAAATGACTGGTGCTGCAAACGCACTTCACTGACCTTTCACATGGCACCAACTGGTATATTCTATGTCTTTCTTTTTCTTTTCCTCTCTAGATGTAAAATCTTTGGACACATGCATGCTCTGTCTATCCTGAAGACATAGTTGTACTTCTAATTGTCTAATCAGTGGCTTGCTAAACTGAATAACTTAACTAGGGCCAAGCGTGCCCTTGTGGACTGTGGATGCGTGCATGTGCACGCACACACACACACACACCCCTTCCATGTAGCTGTGTATGTGTGTGTAGACCTAGTAGAAAAGATAAAGAGATCTTTATTGTCAACTGTTGCATGAACAATGAAAATCAGTTTAGCAGCTCTTCATTTAGCAGCAATTATAGAAAGGTACACAAAAGACAACTAAGGTAACTACACTAAGCTATATATGTGCTTATACCTACATACACATACCTATATGTACACATATAGACACATATATACAAATATCCTGTATATGCAAACACATATACATCTATCCATATGTACAGACTTGTAAATTTTTCCGCATTCACTCAGTTATAGACATCGCAGAAGAGTGCATGATATGTCAATGGTGCATGGTATACACAGGGTGAGAGGTAGAGCTTTTTAATCATAAGGTACATGATGCTAAAATGTTATATGATGTTCGAGACCCGCTCTAAACATGAGTATCGCACTTAAAGAGTACTATTGCACTGTCTAGGAAAATGGTCTGAATGATGGTTATTCAGTCAGTGTATGTAACGGTGGTGGTGGGGTTGCACGTTTAACAACTTGTTGGTAAAAGCTGTTCTTGAGTCTGTTAGTTGTTGTTTTTATTGTCCTGTACCTTTTTCCCGAGAGAAGAGGAAAGAAAAGGGGGTGTCCAGGGTATGTAAGGTTCCTGATAATCCCACTGGCTCTCCTCCAAAGTCTTCCAGTGTAAATGTCACTGAGGGGGGTAGTGTAGTTCCAATTACATTGCAGCTGCCAGGGACTGTGCACTGAAAAGAAAATAAGAGTATACAACATAAAGAAAATAAAAGACATAGCTGCTAAAACACAAAGAGCGCCGGGCCGCTGCGTCCACCTGCGCCGCCATCTTGTTGCCAAAAATTTGTCTGTGGTCTGGCTTCTAAGAGCTCTTGCACCATCTGTAAAGTAAATAGAGATGAAATCAGTTATTTCAAAATAAATTCTTGTATAGAGCTGAGATCTGTAGATCACTGATTTAAGGTTTAGGACTGTAAGAGCACACATTACACACTTTAAGGAACGTGCTTTATTTATTGAGCTTTAATGTAAAGTCTGTGGGCTCTTTTATTTTAAATTAAATCGATTTGCATGTTATTCTCTTTAAAGCCATTGGATCAGATCTGAGATGCACGGTTGCTCTGTCTATTGTGAAAAGCAGCTTAAAGTACACTGACACCGGAACAACCAAGTGATCAATATATTTTTATAATATATGTCAGTAATACCTCGCTTCCAAGTATTCTCTATCATCGATTACAATACAAAAAGTATTATGAATTACTGCGAGGTTGAATGGACCGCTATGCTAAACACAACGAATTGACTACAATCTGCTGGGGGATTAGCTTAGTGTTCATAGCGAGATTACAACGGGTGAAAGCAGCCATGAATTGTTCAGCGCAATTTTGATCAACATTTTCATTATGTTTGAAAAGTGTACACTGGGTGCTGAAACCTCCCCCCTAACGTACAGTTTGTATGCTCGTGAAAATGTTGAAAATGTTGAAACACCCCTTACCTCATAATATGAGATAAATGGAATAAATTAATGTATTGCCTCATAGTTAACAAGTTCAAATAAAACCATTGTATGTCAGGGCATATTCTTTTAAAATTTCCTTAAAGTCAGAACTAGAAATGTATTTGTTCCAACATGAACAAGTTGCATTATAAGGATAATCAGATTATATTGTTTATAGTCATGTGCATTTAATATACATCAATAAAAACCCTTAACTTGATCTAAACAAGTATTTGGCACTACTTCCATTTGTTCTTTCAGAAAAATAATTCACTAGCAATGATAATTTGTATCGAAAAAAATAACAATGGTTCACTTTTTGGACTTTTCTCAAAAATAATTGTTTTTTTTAAACTTTTTTCATTTAACGGTATATGCCCTGAAAACCTATGCCCACATAGTGATTTATAAGATTGACAAAGTTCTTTTTTTATATTTTCCAAAAAAAAAAAAAATCTAATTTCAAACCTTAATATTTTGAAACATTACATTCATAGATTTCAGAATAAGTCTAGATATACCCTAGTTGTTACTAAACACAAAGCAACTTATATTATTTCAAAGTATCAATGTTGTGGTTCAGAGGGGTTGGTTGAAATTGTAACAAATCAATCAAGCTTGTATGAAATGTGACTTTTTTGTATGAAATGTGAAGTGAACTATCTTTTTCTTTTTCTGATGAACACAGAGATTCAGTCCATATTATACAAGTTTTATACAAAAAAAACAACAACAACAACCTAGGTCTCTAAGCAATAATTTTTTAAATATTCTGTGTCAAATATCCACTTTCATACAAGAGTGACAGGACCCTGAAAAAAGCTCCATGCTAGAGTAGCCTCTAATTCAGACACTATTATCAATATCACTGTAATATTCTCCACATATCAGTTTCTTAATGAAAATAATTTTCTGTATGATTTATCAAAATCTGAGACCCTAACTGACAAAATGCCCCAAACATTGACACGGCTGACATGGAATGACCCACATACACAAAACAAAGCAGCATATATTTTTCTAAACATACATGTAAACCATAAATTAGTCTATAAGCCAATGCAGAGAAATCCAAACCAAAGGGAGGTGATAATGTGCTGGTGCAGTCCACAACTGCTGTTAAAAAACAAACAACAAATAACACAAGAACTGAGTAAACTGTCTTTCTGAATTAGTCTGTAAGTCAAAGCAGAGAAGCCCAGTTCAAATAGTGACGATAATGCACTGTCCACAATCGCCGTTAAAAAAACAAACAACTACAACAAAACCTTCCAGGTGAAGAAAAAGACTTTTGCGCTAATCTTGGAAGCCCCTCGCTGCACCTACACAGAAACTGTGAAGGTGACTTAAGTGCTGGTGATATCAACTCTTTTACTAAAATGATTTAGGACTATAATAAAATTATAAGATAACCAACTAGACATCATGTTAAACTATAATGAAGTTTCTGCAACATGATTTGTATTTTATCTGGCTAATTAAGAAGCCTTTTTATGTGAATTCTCTAGGTGTTCCAGAGAGAGGAGCTGGAAAATGAGTAAATGGTCTGAATTAGTCTATATTAAAGCAGAGAACCCCAGACTAAAAAGTGTCGATAATGCGCTAGTCACTATCATAGACATACGTAGACTGGATGCTCCGTCGATTTTTAATGTGCTATGGCATTGTGGGACACCATTCCTTCGGCATCAACAGCATTGAAGGAGATAGAAGAAGTAAGAAAAAGAAGGGTTTCGGGTCAGAATGCTTTGTGGTAAGCTGTAACAATTACAGGAACCAACACAGCAGATCTGTAGGGATAACATTTCTCACAAGTAAGTGATAATGACATGCATATAAATCCACGTTAAAAGAGTGTGTATTCACTTGAGTATGAGTATGGTACTGGTGTTTTTCACTGTATGCATCCTGTGCATGTGGCCGATTATAGTAGGCGTCAGTACTTACATGTAAATGTAAAGTCTTTATTCAAACATGGTTTTATGATTCTGAACATGATCTTATAAGTATCAAAAGTAGTCCTGCAACAATGCCTACTACACTGTACATGCATTACATCTACATGAACATATATACATTTGTCATTTGTGTGTATAGATCTATGTTATATGATATGTTCAAATATACATTATATATCAATATATTATATAGATGTACATGTGTGTGCAACATCCTGAATGCTAGTGTATACTATGCATGCATTTTTTGGTTTCCCAATCATGATCTTGATCAAGAACCATACATTCAGCCACATTAAATCAATTGTGTGTTCTTCCATTTAAGGATGACCCATGTGACCAGGCTCCACAACCCGCACAGTCATGTAATTACAGTAAATAAAACATGTTATTTCAAGGTTACTGAAGTGACAGCGACAGAGTATGGCAGTATGTAAGGTGACCTGTTAGTTGAATAATAGTAGTTTAACCTGTTTTACTATGGCAGATCAGTGTAATGTTTGATTCATTGTTAAGTTTCCTTTATTTTTTGTTCTATACGTGTATTATTTTAGCTCTTTTAATGTTATATTACATGTTGGTATAGTTTTTTGCATATTTTTGTGCTAAAATGTATTGGGATTGTAGGGTGTGAGAGAAAGAAATGAGCTAAATAAATTGAACATACATGTGTCTAGAAATATTTTTTTTATTTAATTTATTTTTATACCAACAAGTATCATTCATAAATAAATAAATATATTTAAAATAATAATAATAATAATAATAATAATAATAATAATAATAATTCTTAGATGCACCTTATGGTGCCCCTGGACACATCATCAGTGATGTAACCTGGGATCACAGGGGGTTTTGGTTCTTTCAACAATCAGACCCCCTCCCCCAGGCGACCCAGCCAGGGTTGATTAGGCCCCAGCTTGTGTCCAGGTTGCACTACCCTTCTTGCCACACCTCTCCCCTCTTGATCCACAACCACCTTGACGCCACTTCTGCTGCATTGGTGGCCAACTTAACAGCCCTTCGCTGACAGGCTCCTGTGATGACAAGGATCTTGTAGGCCCTGCAGACGGATTGGCCCACAAATTGATCGACCTCGGCATCCCACTTCGATGGGTTGGCAGCGAGCCCGCCAACCAATGTTCCGCCACTCCTCCACTAGCTCCGAGTACTTTGCCCTCTTTCTCTCATGGGCCTCCTCCATCCGGTCTTCCCACGGCACAGTGAGCTCCAAGAGAATTACCTGCTTGGTTGCTGCTGAGGTGAGGACTATGTCTGGCCTTAATGTTGTCTTAGTGACCTCTGCTGGGAACTTCAGCTGCTTTCCCAGGTCAACTTTCAGCTCCCAATCACGCGCCGTCACCAACAGGCCAGGGGAGGTATTTCGGGGAGCCACTGCAGGCTTCTCCCCAGCTCTGACGAAAGTGATAATGTTCCTAACTGGGTGAAGGCTCTTGCTGTGGCTGATTCCACTGCAGATAGCATCTGATATGGCCTTCAGGACTTGGTCATGCCTCCAGCGGTAGTGCCCTTCACACAGGGCTCTTGGACAGCAGCTGAGGATGTGCTCCAGGGTTCCTCTTTTCTGGCAGAGGGGGCAAGCTGGTGTCTCCACCTTCCCCCAGGCAAAGAGGTTTGGGCTAGACAGCACGTCGTAGACTGCCTGGAACAAGAATTTTATGCGATTGGGTTCAGCTTTCCACAGCTCAGACCATATGACCTTGCGCTCCACAGCTTGCTCCCATTTGTGTCCAGGCTCCCTGCTGCCTCATTCCCACCATCTGGCTGACCCACTTCTCCTCTACCAGCTCGCAACTCCTCAAGGATCAGTGACCTCCTCTCTTTCCCCTGTGCCCTACTATAATGAGGTGTTCTACCACTACCCAAACCAGCTCTTCCCTGTACCACTGTGCCCACCAGCACCCTCTGCCATAGTCTTGACTCTGTAACACCCATCACCTCAGAAGCTCTCCACTTATGTCCCATCCTAACCTCGATCCCAGCCTGGGTGAGCTTTAGGTCACTGGACTCCTGGTATTGAAGCAGCTCCCTCGATCGAGTGACCATGAACTCCTCGCTCAGGCTGCTGATAGGGAGTTTCAGCTTGTTGGTCTGCCCGTACAGGGCGATACTGCTCAGGCTTCGTGGCAGCCCCAGCCACTTGCAGAGAAACCTGCTGACCCTCATCTTAAAGCCTTCCACTTTTGAAATGGGGACTTCGTAGACCAATCGGGGCCAAAGGATCCAAGAAAGGATACCATGCTGGTAAATCCAGGCTTTGAACTTGCCAGGGAGGCCAAACTGCAGTTGAACACCTTTCCCAGGCTCTTCACCGGTTCCTCTGCGAGTAATGGTATGTTGGTGGTGCTGAGTGAGAAGCAAAACTTTTCTGTCACCTTCCCTTTCTTCAGAAGAAGAGACCTCAATTTACCTGGTTTGAACCTCATACGAGCCCAGGAGATCAACTCTTCGAGGCCACTCAGGATCCACCTGCAGCCTGGAACAGATGTGGTTGTCACTGTCAGGTCGTCCATGAAGGCTCGAATGGGTAGCTGTCGGACTCCAGACTTGGAGAGGGGCCCCTACACTGAACTTCTGCAGACTTCACCAGCATGTTCATGGCGAGTGCAAAGAGGATGACCGAGATGGTACATCCAGTGGTAATTCCTTTTGCAAGATTGTGCCAGTCGGAAGTTGTTGATACGGAAAAGACTCTCAGGCTGAAGTTGGCATAGTAGTCCAGGATAAGGTCTCTGACCTTCTTTGGGGTGTGATGTCGGTTCAGTGTCTTTTCCTCCTTTGGGATCCACACACCCTCTGCCTGTCTCCACTGGTCTGCTACCTTGTCCCTACTCCAGATCACCTTCAGGATCTTCCAGAGCCTCTGGAGTAGCCTGGGGCAGTTCTTATAGACCTTGTAAGGTACTCCACTAGGCCCAGGAGCGGACCTTGCTCTTGCCATCTTGACTTCCTCCCGGATCTCTCTCCAACCGGGCTCCTTCCCGTCAAAATCCAGCGTTGGTGCAGGTGGATCAATCAGGGACCTACAGGGGCCCAGTTCTTGCTCTCTACATTCATTGCTGTAGGTCTCTCTGAGGTGCTGATCGACCTCAGCTTTGGAGCAGACAAGACCGCTGTGCTTCTGCATTAGCAGCTGTTTTGTGAATCCAAATGGGTTTCCTAGGAAGGCAGCCTGCTTCCTGGACCTCTCCTTCCTCCTCCTCCTGTGCCACACAGCCCTCCTTAGGATCATCAGCCTCTTGCGGATTATGGTACATAGCTCTGCCAGAGGTCCCCTCTTCTCTTCACTCCCTGCCTTGAACTGCTGCCTCAAGCTCTTCAGCTCCTGTCAGAGCTGATGGATTTTACTAGCTCTGTTGTTCATGTGGTAGGGTGGCATTGCTGTAAGTCTCTCCTCTAAAACAAACCTCTCTGCAGCTAGACTGATGATGATCGTGGTCATTTTCTTGAGGCGGTGATCAGCTTCCCCGTTGGTGGTTGCTTCCAGAATGGAGTCGGCATCTTCATTGAACTGGAGCCACTCCTTCTCCTTATTAGCTTGGGGCCACTTCACCCGACGGTGTTCTGATGACCTGTGTGCGTCTGGTGCTTGTGTCACCTGGAGGCTCCGG
>JAQMYF010040599.1:0-10635 GCA_030014195.1 Neosilurus mollespiculum | reverse complement strand
GTGATGCCTATGTTTGCAAGGCCCACTCTGACCTGAGTGTCACATGCCACTCATGTGCATGAATTCACATGCGCACACACACATACACACACACACATGCATGCAAAAACACGAACATGCATGCGCGCACACACACACACACACACACATACACACACACACACGCACGCACACGCATACACACACACACATGACTTCATGTAGAGTTTGGTCTTTGGTTTTCCATTTTTTTTTACATTACATGTTCATTTTGTAATACATATTCAGTGCCCATTTGTATTTTCACTGCAGTTATTTTATGTCTAATTCTATAAATTCATGTTAAACACTACTTTGAAACATTGTTCAGAGCTAAAGAATGTTGAATAAAAATTTGGTGGTGAAAAATGTTTTTTGTGATAATTTAAGAGCAGTTAAAACAGACCGGTCAATTTTGATCAGGAACACTAAAGTAAGTGGCGGGAAATGAACGCGACAGGAGGGTTAGATTAGATTCAACTTTATTTTCATTACACATGTATAAATATAGAGTAAAGGAATACAGTTTAGCATCTAATCAGAAGTACAGAGAGCAGCAAGTGCAATATATACAGTATATGTAGTATGTACAGTTAAGAGCAGTTATGTACCGATACAGATAAGGGCAGTGTAAAAAGTGGGAATAGTCATGTACAGATTATGTACAAATAAGTTATGTGAGCAGTTATGTACAGATAAGGGCAGTGTAAAAGGTGGGAATAAATTAGCATTCATTCACAGAAGAGTAATATACTGATGAAGTGTGGTAGATTTACAGTATATACAGATGTGTAGTGAACAGATATACAGTGTGCCAAGAATGTATATACAGTAGTGAAAGAAAAGCACTGTGAACAGACTATAACAATGGCTAACACAATTTAAGCATGTACATGTACAATTAATGATATAAATGGTACCATCATGGTGTAGTGTGGATGGGAAGGGAAGGTTCAGCAGGGGACTGAGTTCAGTAGGGTGACAGCTGTGGAGAAGAAGCTGTTCCTAAACATGCTGGTTTTTGTCTGAAGGCTCCTGAAGTGCCTTCTGGAGGGGAGGAGCAGGAAGAGTCTGTTGGCAGAATGAGAGCAGTCCCTAAGAATCCTGCGTGTCCAGCAAAGGTATTTCTTCTTGTGGATGTCCTTAATAGCAGGAAGTGGAGTCCCTGTGATGCATTGGGCGGTTTTAACTACCCGCTGCAGTGCCTTGCAGTCAGCAACAGAGCAATTCACGTGCCAGACTGTGACACAGTTGGTCTGGGTTCTATCTATTGCACAGTGGTAGAAGTTAACCAGGATGTCAGCAGACAGGTGGTTCTTCTTCAGTATCCTTAAGAAGAAGAGGCACTGATGGGCCTTCTTGACCAGGCTGGAGGTGTTGGTTGACCAGGACAGGTTCTCTGAGATGTGGGTCCCCAGGAATTTGAAGCTGGATGCATGTTCAACATCCATGCCGTTGATATGGATGGGGTCATGAGTGTCCACCTTTTCCTTCCTGAAGTCTACAATGAGCTCCTTGGTTTTGCTGGTGTTCAGGAGCAGGTTATTGTCAGAGCACCATGCAGCTGGCTGCTTTACCTCTGACCAGTAGTCAGACTCATCACTGATGAGTCCGATCAACATGTTGTCGTTTGCAAACTTTATGATGGAGTTGAATTCAATTCAATTCAATTTTATTTGTATATTACTTTTTACAACATACATTGTCACAAAACAGACCGGTTTTTACAACATACATTCATTCATTTTCTGAACTGCTTAATCCTAATTAGGGTCGGGGGTGGCTGGCGCCCATCTCAGCCGACTCTGGGCAAGGGCAGAGAACACCCTGGACAGCTCACCAGGCCATCACAAAGCAGAAACACGCTGATGGCTATGCAGCGTACTCTTGACAAAAATCAGCAATGGTTCTTTTGCCTTGCCAGGCTTACATGGCCAGCCTTTGATAACCCAGTTAGCTGCATTGGGGGACAACGGTGACATCCCGCTGATAGTGGGGCTTGAACCCCTGACCTTGGGATCAGTAATCCAGCACCCTACCACCCGGCCACCACTGCCCCACAGCTTTACATGGTAAAAGTAATTTAAGGATAAACTGAAAAATTTTTCTACAACCCCATACACATCCCTAATGAGCAAGCCCATGGCAACACTGGCAAGGAAAAACTCCCTGAAACCGTAAAAATACAAACCATATAAGAAAACTGCATTACAGTCCAACATGTAGTCTGGTTGGTTATACCACAACTGTAAGTCCTAAATAATTGTAGCAAAAGAGTTTATATCACCAGCAGTAAAAAGTAGTCTTCACAGTCACTGAGTGCAGATCTAAGCCCATATGGATCTTCATCAGCAGGAGCGACAAGCTTCCAAGATGAGAACTCCAGCCTGCATCAGCACACCAGGAGAGACCACAGGACTCACAAAGCAGAAGGATCAAGATCACCGGCATCCAAGAAGTAGCATGTGTACCTCAGCAAAAACAGAGAGAGAGAAAGAGAGGAGAGGGAAGAGAGAGAGAGGTTGTTAGGTATGCTTATAACAGTGTAATGGTAACAGAAGAGTTTATTAGTGCTGGGTGCAAGCAGGTACTCCAGCATGACTAACTATGGCAGCATAACTAAAAAGAGAGAAACCAAAAGGAAGGCAGACATGAGGGCACAAGATATTCAAGATATGAACATAACTGCTGCGCTACAGCTTTTTCTAAGATCTTGGAGATCTTCAATTTTAACATTAAAAAAGTTTATGAAGTCATCACTGCTATAGATTGAAGGTCTGCATGTTTTATTTATGGTCTTATTCCTGGTTAATTCTGCAAAAATATTAAATAAGTATTTTGGATTATTTTGGTATCTTCTATTAGATTTGAGAAATATATTGCTCTAGAAGCACTAAGAGCTTTTTTTGTAGTTAAGGAGACTCTCTTTCCATGCTTGTTGGAATACCATTAGTTTAGTTTGATGCCATTTTCGTTGTAATTTACGGGTTTTCTGTTTTAGTGTGTGTGTGTGTGTGTGTGTGTGTGTGTGTGTGTGTGTATCATCATTATACCAGGGTGCTAATTTTTTCTCTCTGATTGGTTTTCTTTTCAGAGGAACTACATTATCTAGCATATAGCATAAATTTGACTCAAAGTATTCTGTAGCTTGATCGAGTTCTGTGGGGTCTGAGGGTGATCCAGTCATAGTAGATAATTCTGGAAGATTATTAACAAAACTGTGCAGTAGTTGATGTAAAAGTATGCTTAATGCAATAACATGGTGAGGTGTATATATTAGTACTAAGATGTATTGTAAGTGAGATAAGATAATGATGATCGGAAATAGTTTCTGACTGTGGAACTGTGACAATATTTAAAAAATTTAGTCCAGAAGTTAGTATTAAATCTAAAGTGTGGCCAGAATTATGAGTGGGTCCTGATAAATTCTGATTTACCCCTACTGAATCTAGAATAGACATGAACGCTGTTCTTAAAGGATCCTCTGGTTTATCAAAATGAATATTAAAGTCACCAACAATTAAAACTTTATCTAAAGAAACAACCAGGTTTGAAATGAAGTCTGCAAATTCACATAGGAATTTGGAGTACGGTCCCGGGGGTCTGTAAATAATAATTAAAGGTATCAGCTGTGTGGGCATATTTTTTCCGAAAACGTTTGATATGTTAGTATATAGAATTTCAAATGCATTAAACTTATGCATAGATTTTTGTATAACACCTAGATTATCAGTATAAATTACTGCAATGCCTCCTCCTCTGCCAGTTAGATGAGGCTGGTCTATATAACTGTATCCGGGAGGACTCGCTTCATTTAATGCTACATGCTCATTGGATTTTACATTACATTACACTAAACTCCTGATAATGATTTCATTAACAATAAGCAATATAGACGTAAGCATTTAACATTTAACAAGCCTATCTTTAGATCAAAGGTGCTGGCTGTAGATTCAGTATGATTTAAATTTATGTTAATAAGATTACTAAAACTAACTCTCTGAGTGTTTTTACATTTTTGTTTAGTTCGGGGAACAGACAGTTTCTACAGCATTGAGCTTGACCTTGAGTGACGACTCTGTACAGCTAGCAGACGCTCAGATTAGCCTGTTTGTCTGCTCTCTGGCCTTGGCTCTGGCTAGTCACTGACTGACTAGTGCTGTTCTTAGACTATGTGCTATGCTGCAAGAAATGAGAGCTCCACCTTCTCGAGTGGAATGGATACTGTCCCTCCCTATCAGGCCAGGTTTACCCTCAAAAGTACTCCAAATATCTATAAGGCCCACTTAATTTTTGGAACATCACTTGGACATCCAGCAGTTCAGCGACCATAGCCTGCTGTAAGCTACATCACCACGCCGTATTGGGGTGGGGACAGAGCATATTACAGCATCGGACATTGCCTTGTCTGATTTCCACACCTCTATAAAGCTACTCTTAGTAACCTCTGACTGATGAAGGTATATATCATTAACTCCAGCATGTATAACTATCTTAGAGAACCTGCGCTCGCCTAAGAACCTAAGATAACCTGCTATGTTGGATTCATACATAGACCTGCAGTCATGGGTGAAGAGGGAGTAGAGCACACAGCCCTGAGGTGTGCCAGTGTTGAGTGTGATGGTGGTGGAGGAGTCATGGCTTGACCCAAGATACTGGGGTATGTTGGTCAGAAAGTCCATGATCCAGTAGCTGAGGGAAATATTGATTCCAAGATCCTCAAATTTTGTGATTAACTTGGAGGGAATGACTGTGTTGAATGCTGAGCTGAAGTCAACAAACAGCATTCTTGCATATGTGTACTTGTTGTCCAGGTGTGAGAGTACACAGTGCAACACTGTGGATACAGCATCCTCTGTACTCCTGCTGCTTCAGTAGGCAAATTGGTGTGGGTTTAATGTGGGGGAGCAGACATTTCTTGAAGTGTGCCAGCACCAGTCGCTCAAAGCACTTCATCACAGTGGGTGTTAGTGCAACAGGGTGGTAGTCATTCAGGCACATCAGAGAGGAGTGTTTCGCCACTGGCACTATAGAAGTGGTCTTGAAGCACACTGGCACTGTTGCTTGGGCAAGAGACAGGTTGAAGATGCCTGTGAAGACCCCTGTAAGCTGCTCAGCACAAGCTTTGAGCACACGTCCAGGAATGCCTTCAGGGTCAGCAGCCTTACGTGTGTTGATTCTACTCAGTGCATTATGGACAACTATAGAGGAGAGTGTAAGGGTCTAGTGGTCATTCGAGGGTGTGGTCTTCGCGGCCTTGTCCGTGCTGTCCTTGTCGAAACGAGCATAAAAGTCATTTAGCTCGTTGAGGAAGGACACATTCATGGCAGTTGGTGTGGAGTTGCTGGGCTTGTAATCTGCAATGGCCTGAATACCGTCTCACATGCGTCGGGGGTCAGAATTTACAAAGTGTTGCTCCACCTTCAGCTTGTGGTCATGCTTGGCCTTCTTGATGCCCCTTTTCAGGTCTGCCCTGGATGTACTGTAGGCCCCAGGTTTTATTACCTCGAGATTAGATTATTGTGATGCATTACTCTCTGGATGTACTAATAGGTGCATAAACAAGCTCCATTTAGTCCAGAATCCAGTAGCAAGTGTTCTTACTAGAACCAGAAGACATGAGAATATCACTCCCCATGTTATCTACACTGCACTGGCTCCCAATTAAATTTCGACTCCAATATAAATTGCTAATTTTAACCTATAAAGCAATTAATGGTCTTGCACCACATTATCTTAGCGAACTTCTTGCTGTTTATGATCCAGCTCGCCCACTTAGATCAAAAGGTGCAGGCTGCTTAGTGATACCTCGAATACTGAGGACTACTGCAGGGGGCAGAGTTTTCTCTTACAAAGCCCCGCAACTATGGAATAAACTTTCAGTTAATGTTCAGGACTCAGACACAGTCTCTGTTTTTAAGACTAGGCTGAAAACCTACTTGTTTAGTCAAGCATTTGGTTAATAGGCTTTTATTAGTTAAAGGAGCAGATCTAGGGGTTCTTAGGCATAGAGAGTTCTGGTAAACTGTAACGGGATGCTGTCGCTCCCTCACTCTACATGCTCACCCAGGTCCATTGACAGTGGAATGGCTGATTGCCAATGTTACAGGGTGCCCTCATGTTTGCCTTCCATCGGGTTTCTCTCTTTTTTGTCATGCTGCCATAGTTAGTCATGCCGGAGTCCCTGCTTGCACCCAGCACTAATAAACTCTTCTGTTACCATTACACTGTTATAAGCATACCTAACAACCTCTCTTTCTCACTCCCTCCCCCCCTACTCTCTCTTTCTCTCTCCCTCTGTCTTGCTGAGGTACACATGCTACATCTTGGATGCCGGTGATCCTGATCTCCTGATCCTTCTGCTTTGTGAGTCCTGTGGTCTGTCTTGGTGTGCTGATGCTCACTGGAGTTCTCATCTTGGAAGCCTCTTGCTCCTGCTGATGAAGATTCACATGGGCTTAGATCTGCACCCAGCGACTGTGAAGATGACTTTTCACTGCTGGTGATATAAACTCTCTTGCTGCAATTATTTAGGACTTACAGTTGTGGTATAACCATGGGTTTGCTCATTAGAGATGTGTATGGGGTTGTATAAAAATTTTTAGATTCCTCAAATTACTTTTACTATATAAAGCTGCTTTGTGACAATGTCAATTGTAAAAAGTGCTATACAAATAAAACTGAATTGAATTAAATTGTATGTCACCGGATCTGAAGGCTTTGTTGCATGCCTTCAGTAGAAGCCGCACTTCCCTGTTCATCCATGGCTTCTGATTAGGGTATGTAATGATCTTTCTCTCTGTGGGAACACTGTCAATTGTGGTGTTGATATGTTCCAATACTGAGTGACTGTAAGAGTCAATGTAGCCTGAGAGGCAAACATACTCCAATCTGTGTCTTTAAACCTATCCTGGAGTACAGAGTCTACCCCTGCTGGCCATACCTTGATGGTCTTCACAGATGACTTCACACGGTTGATGAGTGGTGTGAACTTGGGGGTGAGAAACAAAAAAAAGTGATCAGACTGTCTCAGGTTGGGGGGAGGGGTTGCCATGTAGGCTCTAGTGATGTTAGTATAGACATGGTCCAAGGTCTTGTCCCCTCTGGTGTGGCTGCATGAAGTTCAGTCATAGAAAGTTTAGCATTAGCATCCAGGGAATATATGCAACTGTTACCATTGTAGATGTAAACACCCTCGGCAGATAGAAAGGTCTACACTTAACCATAAGAAACTCTAGGTTAGCTGAGCAGTGTCTTCCAACAATGACAGAGTTTGTACACCAAGCCTTGTTGACATAAATGCAGAATCCTCCGCCTTTTGTCTTACCGGAGTGACCTGCTGTTCTGTCCACCCAGAAAATATGGTGCAAGGCTAGCTCAATAGCACTGTCGGGTTTTCCGCTGTGTAGCCATGTTTCCATGAATATCATGACATTACAGTCCATAAGTCTCCTGTTGTGGGTGATCCAAAGTCGTAACTCATCCATTTTGTTCGCCAAGGACCACACATTAGCAAGGAAAATGCTGGGTAAAGAAAGTCAGTGCAATGTTAGCTTTAGCTTAGCTCATGTCAAATGTTTCTCAGCTACCACCCAAAACAAAATCCAAAAAGCCCTGTCCTCAAAAAAGTTTTTACCAAAAAAGATGGCACAGCAAGGAAATGGCTTACTTATTGTGAGAAGCAGCATGCTTTGTTTTGTTCTGTGTGCCTAGCATCTTGCAGTGCATCTTATTTAAGTAGTTTTTAATACGGAATATCAGATTGTAAACATGTTCATCAAAGAACAGAAGAGCCTGCACAGAGTATAATGATTAGAAATTGTGCAGAGGCCTACCTTTTAAATTGCTCAAAGGCCAACATAAATACCATGCTGCAGGGCAAACAGTTGACTGCACACAAAGAAAATGTAAAGAAAAGGCGACAGGTTTTGGAGAGGATTGTTGAGGTACTCAGGTTTATAGAAAAAAGAGGTGTAAGTTATAGACATGAAGAAAATGAAGCTGCATATTCCCTGGACTATGATAGCCTTGATCATGTCCTCAACTTGCTTTTATCAGATACAACCCAAATAGTTGTCAAAAGTGGAAAACTGTTCAGTCTTCTCAATGATATAGCCGTGTTTATCAGGGAGTCGTATCAGAGAATGCATGTGTGGGAAAAGGAGAGCCATGATAAGAGACACAGGCACATTGTCCCCATTAGAAAGACATGGTGATCCAAACATGAGGCTATGAAAAAATATTTGGATCATTTGGAAAACAAATAATGCCCTGTATATTGATGTTTTGTCCACACTGTCCACCATACAGGAGCAGAAGCCAACAAAAGCAAACATATGCAGTAAAGCTAGAGGATACAAAGAAGGCCTGCTTAGGTTTGAGACAACCCTCACAGCTCAGTTATTCCTCAGGATATTTGAGCATACATCCCCACTCCCAATGTACCTTCAGGCTGGGGGGATGGACATTTTCTCTGCTCACAGGATGGTCATATCCACACAAGATGCTCTTAAAGAGATGTCGAGAGAGTTCCAAGCTGGTAAGAAGGCTGCTGATAACTTTGTTGAATGGGCAAACAAACAAATAAATGAACATGATGAGGAAATGGATGTAGAAGTAGAAGCTGCTTTGCTGCAGAAAAGAATAAAGAAGAAAAAAGCCAGGAGAGATGGCTCGTGATGAGCAGGGCTGTGGTAGCTTAGTGATTAAACGCGATGAGCTACTGATCCGAAGGTCAGCGGTTCAATCCCTACTATCACCACTGTTGGGCCCTTGAGCAAGGCCCTTAAATCTCAATTGCCCAGTTGTATAAAAATGATGATTGTAAGTCGCTCTGGATAGGAGCGTCTGCCAAATACTGTAGATGTGATGAAACACTGAAGGAGGCAGAGCGAGCATATGAAATCAGTGTCCATGATCAAATTATGAATACAGCAATTGAGGCACTCCACAGGAGATTTATGACTCATGGTCATCTTTATGCTGATCTATCTTTTCTGCACCCTAACAATTTTGAAGTCATCCAAAACCATGGCCTTCCCAGTTCTGCACTTTTAGGGCTTAGCAAATGCTTGATCAAGTTTAACAGCAGTGCAAATGCTGAGAACTTACAATCAGAGCTGATAAGCTTAGCAGGCCAGTGGAACACATTAAAAAAAACAATACTGGAAGAATACAGAGTTAGAACAGTGGATGATGGACCTGGTGAAGAAGTGGCAGAACAAAAACTGTACCTCCTGCAGTGATTGTCCACTGTGCTGCTATAAACTTCTTCTGAAGTTTAACATGCTTACAGATGCCTATCCCTTACTTGGACTGACCTACAAATACCTGTGGATCCTATACTCTGTCAATCACTCAAGTTGCTTGTAAGCAATCATTTTCAACTTTGAAATATATCAAAACCAGGCTCAGGAGCACCCTATTCTCCAGCAAACTGGAAGCATTTATGTTGATTGCCACAGAGAAAGATATCCTTATGTCTTTGAACACTGATGCAGTGATTGACAGAATCCCTGAAAAGAGTCAAGGACTTGGTAAACAGTTCAATAACAATATCTCACCTCCTGTAGTGAGGTGAGATATTGTTAAGTACAATTGTAAGTCTGCTTTATTCACTACTCACTTATATCTCTTTTCCTCTCTCTTTTACAGGATCTTTCTAACTCTGTGGTCAGTTGTTGATAAAGTTTACAAATATGTTCTCACTGGTGAGGTGAGTACAGTTACTATACCGTATTCTATAAGTTATATAAATAAAATAACAAATTCATTCAATCGCATTTAATTATAAAATGTCTGTCAACTGTTTAAAATTGTAGAAAATTGTGAGAACATATTTGTAAACTTTATCAACAATTGGGCCTGTCTAAACCAAAAATTCCAGGGCCTATTTTTTCTCCCAGTCCAGCCCTGGCTGAGCCTTGCGCTGTGCACGCGCCGCCATCTTGGTCTAATAATGCCATAAATAAATAAATAACATATATATATAGGGTAGAATAATAATATGTACAAAGGATCTACTAATAAATGCCATATAGATGTGCTTTAGGGTCATATTGATGTTTTTATTTGCATTTTCAAACTGGGTCAGCAAAAGAAAAGACAAAGGATTACAGTGGCAGAGTCTTGTGAAAAAACTAACTCAAGTTTGGATAAAGTTATGTTGGATAGATATCATAATACACTATTTGTTGATTGAGAAATGCTTCCTGATCCATACAGCAACAAAGTGCTAAAGACACTGGGAATGTTATTAGGCTAAACCGGAAGAATGTGAATTTTCCAGATATTTCCATTTACCCTACCTGATACACTACCCTGTTCTTTACATACATTAATTGCTGAAAGCCTACAAATCTTTGGGTGGATACACTGTGTGCACAATTATTAGGCAAGTTGTATTTCTGAAGATTAATTGTTATTGTACAACTATACAGTGCTCTTGGTCAATCCAAAATGTTGACAAACCCACAAACCTGAACATTTAAGTAGTAAACGTGAAGTTTTGGCTGTCTTAAGAGAATATCTATATGTACATCATTATTAGGCAACTATTAGTGTGCAGAATTATTATGCAACTAAATGAAAAACAAAGATTTTCCCATCTCACTTGTT
>JAQMYF010040598.1:0-10641 GCA_030014195.1 Neosilurus mollespiculum | reverse complement strand
TACAAATACTTGCCCCCCTCCAGTTGCAGCCAACTTGCAGGTTGCGGGTGTGAGGACAGTCTTCTCTTTACATCCACCTTTTACATATAATGAAAAAGCTTCGTTTTTCTACACATTTAATACACAAGACATCATCTAAGCATCCAATCATCCTTTAACCCTCAAGCAACTAATTACAGACAGGTCAGTAAAGGTGTAGAAAGATGAAGTGAGGCTTAAATCAGAACAGTTTTTAAGTTTTTAAGTTCTGCCACAGTGTCCCATTGACAGTGTTGCTTCCTTCTGTTAGTGATTCCACTGCTGTGACTTCCATCTCTAAGAAATTCTATTTTTTTTTTTTCATCTGCAGTCATTATTATATATACAACACCAGAACAATAGCACCCCAGCCTCAATTATATGCACACTGCATTCATGAGGTGATTTGCATTAACTATTTATGATTAAAAAAGGGCGTGTTCAGGGCAGGAATTCAAGTACACACACTTTCAGGTGTGTGTTGACCTTCAGTGGTCTGGCTGTGACAGGCTAGTAGGAGGAATAACCGGTAGTAGTGTTAAGCAGTTTAGAAAATGAGTGATGCTACAATACTCTCATTACACATTTTAGAGAAATAAATGTGGAGTTCAGTTTTATAAAATGTCATGTATATATATTTATATAAATAAAAACTGTAAAAGGTTTTATATAAAGTTCTGTCTCTAATGTTGTACAGTAAACTCCAGAGAAAGAGATCAGACTCACCAGCACCCAGTTGTGTCTCCATGAAGAGTGATAAGTCTATGGAGCCTCCTTTAAACTATAAAAGAGGAGATTCTTCATCTGAACCCAGGTAACATCCCATAATAGTCATCGTTAAACTCACATGTTAATTGGCATTGGCAGTATTTTCATTATTATCATGCCAAAAATGTTCTATAGAAGTTTTTTATAAAAAAAGTTCTACAGAATTATATAGAACTTTAGGACTTTGTTCTATAGAAAAAAAGTTCTATAGATTTTTTTTCTATAGACACATTAACAGCACCTGTATA
This sequence comes from Neosilurus mollespiculum, assembly GCA_030014195.1. NCBI lineage: Eukaryota > Metazoa > Chordata > Actinopteri > Siluriformes > Plotosidae > Neosilurus > Neosilurus mollespiculum. The sequence continues at coordinate 9,607 of JAQMYF010040598.1, read as the reverse complement.
GCCATGAAAAACAGACTACATGGATTTTTTGAATCAGTTTTATTGGCTAAGTTTGTGTTCACAAACAAGGAATTTGACTCCGGTTTAACTTTACTCACTGTACAGACAAACATTTAAGTTTTGCAAAAAGCCAAATAAGATTTGTACAAAAATTAAGACAAATAAGGATAAATCTTACGTGAACAAATGAACTGTAAGAGGTATATGCAACAAGTAAGAATTCATTTATTCATTCATTTTCTGAAGCACTTAATTCTAATTAGGGTCGCGGGGAGGCTGGCGCCCATCTCAGCCGACTCTGGGTGAGGGCAGAGTACACCCTAGACAGCTCGCCAGGCCATTGCAGGGCAGAAACACGCTGACGACGATGCAGCCTACTCTTGATAAAAATCAGCAATGGTTCTTTTACATGCCTCTCAAATTTGAGAAGCAAATTCGGGGCTAAAATGTTCAATTCCCAGTCCAGAAGGAGAATAAAAAAAATGTGCGGTGGCAGGGGAGGACCTCCCCTCTCCCCTTCCTCTACCGTCACAGCTAAAGGGCCTTTGAAAATCTCGACTCTTATAGCCCCTCCCACGGGTGGTGGGTCCATGGGAGGGCGGACCCATGTCTCCTCTGTTTGTTTGGGGAAGCCGTGGTCTAATGGTAAGAGAAGCAGCTTTGGAACCAAAAGGTCACAGGATTGATTCCCGCTTATTTAGGAAAAATCTGTTGAAGCAGGGGGAGTGAGCTGCACCTTTCTGTCCTCTGCATGGTTGAAGTGAATGCGTGCTCACTTTGGGTGGGTTAAATGCAGAGGCAATAAATTCCCTTGCAGGATTAATACAGTATTTAAAAAAAAAGACCTGCTCTCCTTGGCTGCCCACTGCTCCTCTGCTCACTGTTTGTGTGTGTGCTCACTTTGGGTTAAAATAAGTCAAATATTTCTTGGGGGGAAAATACAGTATATCAAAAGCCAATCAAAATGTATATTGTAAGTGGCTAGTCTTTAGTGATGCTACAATATTTTCAGTAAATGATTTAAACAGTGGAAACATTTATTAATGCCAAAATGTTTTACAGTTACTGTCTTAAATGTTAAAGCAAGAAATGAAATATACACAAAATGAATATACAATATCAGGGTATAAAATGTGTCTTTAAAATTAGAAGCCCACTGGGATACCTGATAAGACTTTTTAAGAGCCCTGGATATTAAGGGAGAAGGTGCCTCGCGATACCTCATGTGGCTGCCTTTCCATGAAAATTAAAACAGTATATCTTCTTATCATTTTCATCACTGAAAACTATTTGTATGTGTAAAACCATTTTATTACAGAAATACAATACACAGTTACACTGAAAAAATGTTAGCATCACTGAATATTGTTTGGTGTAACTAAATCCATAAAACACTCTGCAGTCAAAATACTGTTCATTGCCCTGAGAATAACAACAGTGCCTCGAAACACTGTCATTATATAAGGACAAAAACATAAAACATTATGCCTGGGTCTGCATTTCTGAGATCAGTGTAATTCCCCATGTGTTTACATTTATTTAAAACTATACAAACAAAACCTCATTAAATCAGTACAATTGCTTTTCTGTAATCTTTCACTTGTCGTGAAACTGTCGGAGTGAAACAAAGTTGAAACAAAGTAAATCTTAGTGCAGTTGTTGTCTCTTGCCACACTGCAGCCTCACTCCTCTGAGGCAAAGATGCATGGATAATGTGCTCGTTAGCGAGGAAACGACTAGAATATGTAACCAACAGATATATACCTACAAATGTATTTATGATTTATAATGAAAAACTATCGCTCAGATTTACATTTGAAATTACGTATGCTGATGCGTCATTATTTTAGGCAACAAAAGTTGAAATGAAAGTCTAGTGTTGTCAACTGCATGTTGAGCCAAAACTTGCATTCTCTGACATGAAACTCATCCTGTTAGGTTTTGACAAGGGGAGAAGGATCTATACACAGACAGAAGTGGTGGAGAGCACAAAGAAACTACTAGGCAACAGATATACAAATGCAGGAAATGCACAGGAGAAAACTCTGGCATGATCTGGCAATGTTTGTGGGGAATGCTGGGCTTAAATAGACAGACTAGAAGGCAGTAAATGAGTCATAGGTGAGCACAGTAATGGGGATGTGGAAAGTCAAAGGAGACAATCAAAACAATAGTACATGGCACCAGAAAAAAAGGTTTGGGGGGAGCCCAAGCCACACAGCAGTAAGACTCACAACCTTCACAATGCAGTATGGTCCAATTAAACAGGGAGCCAGTTTCCGAGTCCACCTTGTGGGGCAGATCCCGGGTTGAGAGCCAGAAGCGCTGACCCTGATGATAGGGAGGTGCCTTAGAATGGTGTCTATCCACTTGGTGCTTTGTCCTGGCCAAAGCACGTTGCAGAGCCATCCATGTCCTCCACCAGGTCTGACGACAACGACAAACAATGGCCCGGGCAGACGGTATGCCGACCTCCTCCTCTATACCAGGAAACGCCTGGTATCTGAGACAACACTTGAATAGAGACAGGCCTGAGGAGGCAGAAGGGAGGGAGATAATTGAGTATTCTACCCAGGGCAGCTGATGACTCCAGGAACCATGCACCACAAGGTTGTCTCCAGGTGTTGATTAGCCCTTTCTGTCTGGCCAATGCTTTGTGGGCCCAGAAGTGTGAAATGAACTGTGGTCCTCTATCAGAAACCACGTCCACAGGTAAACCATGATACTTGAATACGTGATCCATCATCAGGCCTGCAGTATCCTTGGCAGAGGGGAATTTAGGTAGGGGAATTGTAGGCTGAGGCCAGTCAATAACTGCTTTCACCTTCTGTTGGTCTATCTCTATGGCACCGGCGGAGGGGCATTAGTGAGCCCAAATGGCATTACTAGGTAATCATAGTGTCCCATAGGTGTGTTAAATGCTGTCTTCCATTCATCTTTCTCTCGGATCCAAACCAGGTGATAGGCATTACGGAGCTCCAATTTACTCAGTACAGATTATCCATGAATTAGCTCAAATGCAGGACATGAGGGGAAGGGGATACCAATCCCTGACAGTGATGTCTTTGAGGACCCAGTTGTCAATACATGGTTGAAGAGAGTCATTCTTCTTGGTAACAAAAAAATAATTCAGTCCCTGCAGGAGAGGATGAAGGTGAAATTAAGCCAGCAGTCAAGGACTCCTCAATGTATTTCTCCATGGCCTCAGTTTCGGGTCAGGAAAGAGAATACAGTTGGCCCCTAGGTGGAGCCTTACCAGATGTGTGGTCAATGCCACGGTCATAGGGCTGATGAGGGGGCAGCGTGACGGCCTGGGATTTACTAAAAACTGCTTTGACATCATATTTACTGAGAACAGCAGACAGGTCGGGGAATTCTCCTGGGGGTCTGTTAGTTGTGAAGCTGGTACATAAGCTTGTCAGAGACAGTAAGACAAACAGGTTGAACTCCAGACCAAAGTCTTCTTCTAGACCCAGTCAATATGAGGGTTGTGTTTCTTCAACCAGGGTTTACCAAGAACGACCAGCGTATGTGGTGACTCAATGATGTGGAAACTTATTTGTTCACAATGGTTGCCTGAAACAAGAAGAGACACAGGAGGGATCACATGGGTTATGTCGGTAAGCTTTCTCCCAACTGAAGCGTTGGCCACAAGAGGTGGGTTTAAAGTGTGAAAAGGAAGTTTTCATTAAGTGGGAAATGAAGTGTCAATAAAATTCTCATCTGCACCAGAGTCGATGAGAGCTGTGAACTGATGCTGCCAACCTCTCCAGTCTATGGTAACAGGGAACTGAATCAAGAAGGATTTAGGAAAATCTGTCCGTCTTATTGATGAGCCTTGCCTTTTTGCTGGACACAAAGAAGCATAATGGCTGGACTCCCCATAGACAGTGGTTTGAACAGCATCTCACTTGTTTCTCTGCTGCAGACCTGTGAAAGCAGCTTATCTGCATGAGCTCTCAAACTGGAGCAGAGGGTGGAGATGGCAAGACCTGATGAGCTGTCTGAACACACTGTGTGAGTGGTGGTGCCATCACTTAATGCTTTTTTGAAGTCTCTGGGAATCCACCACTTATGACATTGCTGAAATCTGGAGTCGGCACCTGTGGCCAGGTCTACAAGAGAATCCAAGGTGATGGAGAGATCATGGGTGATTAGTTCTCCTTGATATGTTTAGCTAATCCATAAAAAAACACATCAAACAGAGTCTCTGTATTCTAGCCACTGGAAGCTGCTAGAGTGTGGAACTCAATAGAGTAGTCAGATACGAAGCAGACTCCCTGAAAAACATGCAGCATTTCTTGTGCCGCCTCTCTGCCATGTTTTGCACGGTCAAAAACTTCTCATTTTCTCTGCAAAGAAAAGTTATTACAAAAAGGGTCTCTGACCTCCCAAACTGTGGTTTCCCATTTTCTTGCTCGCCCAGACAACTGAGTGATGACATGAGCCACCTTAGCTTTTTCTGTGGGAAAAGCAAATTGTTATAATTGAAAAATTTAAATTACATTGGGAAAGGAATGAACAGCAGGTACCAGGTTCACCACAGTAATGTTCAGGCAGAGGCAGGAGAGTTTCTGAGACTGAAAGAGTGAGGCTGGTGCTGGAGCAAGTGGTAGTGGTGGTGGAATTTGAGAGAGTTGAAGATGTTGTACCTTTGCAGCAAGGTCAGTGAGGGCTGTGGACATGACTGCCATAGCATTACCAACACCTCAAATTGTGTTTGTTGTCCCCCCCAGCATGATTCCATGTTGCTCCAGTATGGTCCTCCACTGATCTAAGTCTGCTGGATCCATGTTGGCCAGATTGTACTGTTAGGGTATGACAGGGGGAGAAGGATCCACACGAAGACAGAAGTGGTGGAGAGCACAATGTTTAATAGATGGACTGACAATCCAAAACAGCAAGCAAACGCATGGTCAAAAACAGGCAATGGTCAGATGAATCCAAGACGTCATAAACAGAGTATGAGGCAGAGGTATTCTAGGTAGTCACAGAGGCTAGCAAGAATGGTCAAGGAAGAGGCAATATCAAAAATTACTAGGCAACAGATTTACAAACGCTGGAAAGGCACAGGAGAAAACTCTGGCACAGTCTGGCAATGCTTGTGGGGAAATACTGGGCTTGTGAAAAGCCAAAGGGGACAATCAAAACGAAAGTACATGATACCAGAAAACAAAAACTAACTAACTGGAATTCCAACATATCCTGAGAATTCACATCCTACCTGATTCTCTGGACCACCTAATAAGGATTTCCTTTAAAGGAGGGCTAATCATTTGATAAATTTTGAGGAGTTAACTGACATGATATAGTAGCAATCAAAACAGAAGGCTGAAGTGGATTCCAGCACCCAGTCTAGCGGACACTTACTTTAAAAAAACTTCATCATTTTTGGTATGTATTTATAGCTATTAAATTTAATTGGGTATGTAATTTTAGCCTTTTAGCCTCTTGGCGGAAACCCTGATTCTGTCCTTTCTGTCTGTATTTCTTGAGAAGTTAAAAAGATCTTCCCAAATGTGGAGCGAATGTCCCAGTAAAATATCAACTTTAACTCAAAAAATGTTTTTTTAGCTAATATCTTTCCCACTAAATAAATCATGTTACAGCTGTGTTCTGTTCAGTAAATCAATAGAAATGTAGAAGTAAATGGACAAATCTGAAAGTATTTATAATTGTATATTTAGTTATTATGCTCACACGAGACAGAAAGTAGAACACTTGATTGATTTGTTTGGATCCTGTATCTGCTGAATATTATCTGGACGTGACACTACCCAGGTTGTTACAGCTTGTTATTTATAAAGATGTATCTAATATTAGAGAGGATGAATCTGTGATATTGGCTGTCACTGTTCTCACTTGAAATCTCAACAGTTAACATGGCAGAGAGCTCAAAATGTGCCTGAAGAAAGTGTTACAGAAACCAGAAACAGTTACAGATTAAATGTATTAACTGTGTGATCTGTGAAGTGAAAGAATGAAGTGTCACTGTTTTTGTCTGGCTCTGTTCTTATGTTAGCATCAAAATTATGGTCTTGTAGGAAATTACTAGTGAGTTACTGCTTACCTGGAACATCTGGTTGATGAACGAAATACATTGTGTGCATACGTCAACAGATTCAAAGCCATATGGGCTTCATACAAATAAAATTCAAAAGTCTGTATACCGATTAGGGAGACTGCCGGTGCCAGGCTACATGGAATTATGCACCCTGTACACGTAATGACATGACTACTACTGCAATTACTAAGAATAAATTATTATTATTATAAGCAATAATAATAACAATAATAATAATAATAATAATATTAATAATAATAATAACAACAAAAGTTGTAATTGGAAATAATATTAATTAAAATAATATGTTCAGAAACACCAGGCTATAAAATCTGACAAAAAACTTCACCACCGATTCATGAATTAATAGTAGGTGTAAAGTAATAACCTTTTTTGCTTTGGGGTAAAACCCAGGCAGTACTGAGATCACTGATACTGCAGTGTCTCCATGAAAAATTATGTGCAAATGAAAATACCTGCTTTAACATAGTCTTTCTATAACTGTGCTCTGTGACTTACTACCTCTGCTGCTGCTGCCTAGTGTGTAAGAAGAGGTAGAGGTCAGGATGAATATTAAATGCAATTATCACTGATTATTACGATGATACTTCTACTCTGTAATGTTGTACAGTAAACTCCAGAGAAAGAGATCAGACTCACCAGCACCCAGTTGTGTCTCTATGAAGAGTGATAAGTCTATGGAGCCTCCTTTGAACTATAAAAGAGGAGATTCTTCATCTGAACCCAGGTAACATCCCATAATTCTCATAGTTAAAGTCACTGTAGGGAGAAATGCTGTGCGACACATTCTTTATTTATTAACATAATTTTGTTGGTTATAATTATTTTAGCATATGTGTTATATTTTATTATACTGTAATAAAACTATTAAATGCTAATAAATGCTGCAGTACTGCCACTAAATATTTTAGAGAAATTAATATTAATAAATGTGCAGTTCAGTGTTTCACTATGTCTCTGTATTTGTATCCATTTGAATGAATGATGTACCCGTGTCCTGTTATACCCCTGACAGTCTTTCTTTCTTTTTTTTTTTTCCCAGCAGTGGACAGAAAGGTTTTTGTTCTGACACTGTGGTATGTCCGTCTGCTCCACCAGCGGTCAGAGTGGCTGTCAATGGGTAATTAACAAATAGTGACACTTTTGTGCAAAACAAACATTAGAAATAATTTGTGTTGACAGTTATTCATATACCAACTGGCCAAAAAATGACCATACAGATAAGTAAATAGTTAAGAGGTTTTGATTGGATCATAACTGCAGTGATTAATATTTTTCAGCTGCAACAATTCTTTTAACTCTAAGTGATGCAGGGAGTAGCTTCTAATTTCTTAAATTGGGAACTATGGGTGGAACTATAAAGTGGGACTATGTATTCTGTGGTCATGGAAAAAATGTGAATGTGATTCAATCACTCAATCATGCTTTTGCTGGACTGCTTAATCCTACTACTAGGGTCGCAGGAAGGCTGGAGCCTATCTCGTCCAACAATTGGCGAAGGCAGGGTACACCCTGAATTTGCTTGCCAGACCATCACAGGGCAAAACACACACACACACACACACACACACACACACACACACACACACTCACATCCACAACTATGCGTGATTTGGAACTGCTGATTATCCTAATGTGCATGTCTTTGTACTGTGGGAGGAAACTGGAGTACCCAAAAGAAACACACGCAAGCACAAGGAGAACATGCAAACTGCACATGTTGTGACTCGAACCCAGGACTTTCTTGCTGTGAGGCAGACGTTCTAACCACCATTTGACCGTACCTCCCTTAATGTCATTCAGAAGAGTCAAATTATTGTCCTGCATCAAGTAATTAAACTGAGAAGATTACTGAAATGAATGGAACTGGGTAAAGAACTGAGATTGGGGTAATACTCATGCCAGTTCTCAGGGAAAAGTATTGCAAAATAAATGGAAATAAATGTTGTGGTGTTGCATACGAGGGTCATTCGAGAAGTTCTTAGCCACACAAAGAAAAGCTCACAGGAGAAAGGCAGTACTTGCTTTACTGAATTTTCTTTACTCGTCTCTTCCTCTCTCCTCCTCTCTAATAATAGATAATTCTTTGACATTAAAAAGTATTTGGTGCCACAACCAGTAAGAACATGAAGTTCATTGACATGTTCAAGTTCACCACTGACATGAAATATTCTAGAACTAAAAGGCGTTTCTTTCCCCGTCAGTATTTTGTTCTTAGATATGAACATTGATCCTCTTCCTCACTAAACTAGTGTTACTGTCCTATCTTCCTCATCAACATCAGACAACTTTCTCTTCTCAAAGAAATAGTTTGACAATCTCATTTGAAAATGTAATCAGGAAAATTTTAATTCATATTTTATATAAACCTTGTTGTTGACCTGACTGTGACACTGACATGCTAAGATTATATACCTCTCTGCTATTATTTCCTACAGAGTGATTACATTATAGAAAACATCCAATCGAATAAAGTAAATCCATGGTGACCAGTCAAAAGAAATTCTCTTAAAGTTGAATAAGTTTAGTTCATGTATCACTATGTGTTCCTTCTTTACCCTGTTACAGACACAACACAAAATCTGCTGCTGTAAACGGATTCCAGAAAAAGTTCAAATTAAATCTGAAGAAGAAGTTTCAGTGTTTAAATGGAGTGATAATAAACCAGGAAAAAAGAAAACTCCTGAATGAGATCTACACAGAGCTCTACATCATGAAGGGAGACAGTGGAGACGTCAATAAAGAACACGAGGTGAGACGGATCGAGGCAGCATCCAGGAGAAAACCAACAGAGGAAACACCGATCGACTGTAACCACATCTTTAAACCCGTATCTGAACGAGACGAACCCATCAGAACCGTGCTGACGAAGGGAGTCGCTGGCATCGGAAAAACCGTCTCTGTGCAGAAGTTCATTCTGGACTGGGCCGAAGGGAAAACCAATCAGGACATCCAGCTCATATTTCCACTTCCTTTCAGAGAGCTGAATTTGATGAAGGAGCAGAAACTGAGTCTGATGGAGCTCCTTCATGTCTGTTTTAATAAAATAAAAGAAACAGAAATGTCCAGTTTTAAAAAGGTTCTGTTTATTTTTGACGGATTGGACGAGTGTCGTTTCCTTCTGGATTTCCGGAACACAGAGATAGTGTGTGATGTAACTGAATCAGCATCAGTTCATGTGCTGCTGATAAACCTCATCAAAGGGAATCTGCTTCCCTCTGCTTTAATCTGGATCACATCCCGACCAGCAGCAGCTGATCAAATCCCCTCTGAGTGGATCCATCGAGTCACAGAGGTACGAGGGTTCAATGACCCCCAGAAGGAGGAGTACTTCAGGAAGAACATCAGTGATCAGAGCCTGGCCAGTGACATCATCACACACCTGAAGTCATTAAGAAGCCTCTACATCATGTGTCACATCCCCGTGTTCTGCTGGATTTCAGCCGCTGTTCTAGAGAGAATGTTGGGTGAAGCGGGGAAAGGAGAGATCCCCAAGACTCTGACTGAAATGTACACACACTT
>JAQMYF010040597.1:0-10642 GCA_030014195.1 Neosilurus mollespiculum | reverse complement strand
GTTTGAGCTTTTTTTGCCTTTTCAATGCAAGTGAATGTAGAGGTAAAATTCAAACTTGTCTCCCTCTTCACTGAGGCATTCAATCTTGGTAAATCATTTGTTGTGTGTCATCTTCGCTCAGTTCTCTGCCTTATCCTTCTCTCTTTGTCTCAAGTAAAGCAGATATGCAAATAAAGATTAGAAATTAGATTAATATCATCTGAAGAAGAAAAAAACTACTTTGTAGCTGAATCAGTTAGGGTGAATAGTAAAATGGTGCATGTTTCATATGAGTTGAGTGCTTTCTGTCGAAGATTCTGTACAATTTGTTGTTTTAAAACAGTTTATTAAAGAATCTTTTCCCTTTTTTGTCTGTTTTTAGAGTGAGAACCCTGATGAAATAAGTGCAGAGATGGAACAGATGGTCATTGGCATTTATGTGATCACATATCCAGGTGCAGATGCTGATCAGGCACCTGAAGATATTGGCATCATAGTTGAAGGTGTGCAGGTGCTTCAGAGACTCAAAGATGTCGCCAGTGCATGTGCCCTACTGTTTGGTATCATCTATGACCTGAACCTGAGCTACCCACCTGATCTCAGGTACACTTTTGAATTTATTCAAAAGGTCCTGATGGAGCTTGATTCACGCCGCCCTTCAGCGAAAGTCCAGGTCTTGAAAAACAAACTGCTGGACTGATTGTTGCCGCTGCATTGTTGTTAACCTGCATTGTTACCCTGGAGGTTATTCAGCGTGCCTAAACATTTGTTTATGCATTTGTTTGTGTTCTCTTCAGCTGAGCTGACTGATTGTTGCCGCTGCATTGTTGTTAACCTGCACTGTCACCCTGGAGGCTAGTCAATGTGCCTAAACATTTGATTTTCTGTTTGTATATGTGTGTTCTCTTCAGCTGAGCTGTGGCACCCATATACTTTTTGTTTTACCTGAAAGTGCCTGTTATGAATGGCTGTCAACACTAAATAAAAGTGCTGTTTTGACAAATGTTGTTTTTTTACCCCCTGCCCCTTGAGAGCTATTTCTAGACATCATTAGGCATTCACTGGACAAAATAAAGTCAATTAAGACCAACTTAACTACATCAAGTTACTCTTACTCAATAACCTTGTATTGTTTCAATGCATATTCATGTTATTAGCTGAACTTAACCATATCACATAAGTTTAATGTAAGATTTATACTTACGAAACAAGTAATCCAGTTAAGCTGCAGTTACTTAAGATACTGTTGTAAAATATACTTAAATGTATTGAGTAAATCATATGAAAACGATTTTAGTAACACCTACTTAACAGAGTTACGTGTAACCACTTGACATAACATTTTTGAGTAAATCCAACAGATCTTTTTTTTGAGTGTATCCGTATTGTGCTGGAGCGAGTCACATATCAAGAATTATTTGATGGCTTTCTACCAATCAGAAATAAGAAAGTGTCTTGAATTATTAATAATAATAATAAGACTGTTATTTAACAACAAAGAATAAGAATGGGAACTCTGTGAACCTCCCCCAAAGGGTGCTTGTCAGCTTTTACAAATGCACAGCAGAGAACATCCTAACAAACTGCATGACAGCCTGGTACAGCAGCTGCACCTACACTGACAACAAAACCCCTGAAACATGCTGTGAAACCAGCACAGGACATTGTAAGCATAGAGCTGCCAACATGAGAACATCTTTACAGCACTTTCAATGTGAGGAGAGCTAAAGAGCATTAAAAAAACAGTACACAGCATGGACAGAACCTGCTTACTCTTCTCCCTCCAGGCAGGTGCTTCGGGACAATCCATACCCATGTCTTATTACAGTAATATTGTAATCACCTGCGGTTATCAGTCATTTGCAACCACACTCGTGCAAGGATTTTCACCAAACTTGGTGAGGATATTTTCCTACCCAAGCCCCAGCAATGAGTTGATTTTGAAAAGTCAAGGTCAGAGGTGAAGGTCAGACCAAGGTCACAAATTATTTGGTGATTATAACATTAAAACAATACACATGCCAATAGACATGCCATTGCTGTGTAACACTAATAGCAAATAATTTATTGACTTTCAAATGCGACAATGAAAAAGCTTTCTTTGACCTTGAGTGACCTTGAAAGAAATCTTCTTTTTATCAGTGCCAGTTATCTGGAGAAAACAATAATAATGTAATTATCACACCCAATCATTAGCCATTCTAACATGTTTGGTCAGTTTTAGATGAATCGCCAGTTTGGATATTGTGTAGATCTTTTGTGTCTGGTAAAAAGTGGGCATTTTTTTGTGCATTAACTTTTCATGAAATTCTTGGACTCAGACAAGCACATAAGAATTGAGAAATGAAAGTTTGCTTTGGAGAGACATTTATATAACATTTATGGAGAGATCACTAACAGTCAGTAAGGTTTTCCTCAAAGGAAAGTCTTTAGCTCAGAGGAGTTACTGTTTGCCTGGCAGCAGTTTAATCCTTTTCTTTCTTGTTTTGGGTCTAATTTCAAGGGAGTGAGAAAGAGGCATGTGAGATAATGATAAGTCACTGAACAGTAATAGCTATTACTGCAGCTGTCAATTAAAAGTTGTCAATAAAATAAATAAATAAATAAAATGCTGACCAAATTGCTCTCAGGTGGAATAAACCCTTACAAATAATTCAAGGAAATTAAAGATGGTTTCCACTTATGCAAAAGGTACAAAATCAACAAAATATAAACAGATAAACAATACTAAATTTATGTTAAACACATTAAATAGAAATGCATGAATTCACAAACATTTCATGTGGTATATATATATATATGTGCATTATGCTCACAGAAAATCCCCAGTGGTGAATTAACACCCGGGGTGTTTATATATGTCCAGCTGGACTCAAAGAAACACTCTGGGTGTTAATTTAACACTAGGGATTTTACTGTGAAAATGCCACATTTTTAACTTGAAGTGGAAGATCTGCTCTTGAATTAAATATATTAATGTATGAACTGTTTTTTTTTGTTTTGTTTTGTTTTGTTTTGTTGTTTTTTTTTGGGGGGGGGGGGGGGGGTTTGCACACAACATGCAAAATGTTTAACATTTATTTTAAGAAGAGTAGCACATTTGTTGAAGATACTGAAATGTACTGTATGTGTTGTATTCAATCCATCAGTTTGTCACATCACCAACCAACAAGACCAGGCCAGCGGTGTTTACCTGAACATCATACAACAATCCTCTTCTCATTAACTATAAAAAGAGCATGAGGAAGCATTAAAAGATTGGGCTAATGTTACTCGATTACCTTTTTTAATCCCACAAAGATCATTTCCAGCTTAAGCAGCATTCACAGCATTAAGTTACACTCTAATGTCAGATGGGAAGCTTAAGAGAAATCACTAGAGTTAAATGAACACCTGTGGTGTTAAATTCACTTTTACAGCATTTGTTTGCGTCAATCTAAACCCTGTAAGTGCTCATTCAATACAGGATTTTTCCCTCAAAGTTTTTTTTTCATTGTTGCTCGAGGTTGTGCGCTGTGGGAAAGGCTTATTGCTGATTCAAGCATCTGTGAGCTTCATCAAAGTGTTTGTGCAAGAACCATGGAACATGACACTCTTAATAATGGATTACTCTTAATACTAATACTTAATTCAGCATTTTGATTGACCAGAAGCTGTTGAGGGCGGCACAATGACGTAGTGGTTAGCATGTCCGCCTCACAGCACGGAGGTCCTGGGTTTGCGTCCCGGAGCATTCTGTGTGGAGTTTGCATAGACGACCCATGTTTGCGTGGGTTTCCTCTGAGAACTCCGGTTTCTTCCCATACTCTAAAGACAGGCACATAAGGCTATCTGGCTGTTCCAAATTGCCCATAGGTGTCAGTGTGAATGGTTGTGTGTTGGACTGGTGAGCTGTTCAGGGTGTTCCCCACCTTCACCCAGACACGGTTGAGATAGGCCCCAGCCTCCCCATGACTCTAATAGCAGGATTATTCAGTTTGGCAAACGAGTGAGTGAGTAAGAAGCTGTTCAGTATAGCAACAGCATCTATAAATTCAGGCAGGTAGACAGTTTACTGTGTTTATGCTAATAACACGGGCCGAACAGTGTCACAGTGGTCATCACATCCGCCTCACAGCAAGAGGGTCCTGGGTTCGCATCCTGGGATCGATGAGGGCATTTCTGTGTGGGGTTTACATGGTCTCCCCGTGCCTGCATGGGTTTCCTCCGGGTACTCCAAATTTCCTGCACCAGAGACATGCATATTAGTATAACTGGCTGTTCCTTATTGCCCCTAGGTGTGTGTGTGTGTTGGCCTTGCAATGGTCTGGCAAGCTGTTCAGATTCTACAGCCCTGACTTCGCCCAGAATTGGTTGAGATAGGCTCAAGCCCCCTGTTACCCAAATAGAAATAAGCGGTTTGGCAAATGAGTGGGTGAGTGGGTGGTAATAACCTATTTCTGATTTATTAACTGTCAGAAAAAAGAGAGGATGGTAAGAGAACAACTGTTTATAGCAACATATAGTTTTGTGAATGTTCCACAAAATTAAAGTATAAAGAGATAAAATATTCTATTTGATCCATTAACAAGTAAAACTAAACTGTTGGCAAATTGCTTTCTTATGAAACGATTCCAGATGTGCTATTGTCAGATAAGTAACTTCTCGCTTGGTTATTATCCTGGTTGTGTTTTATTTCTTACATATTCAGTAATGAGGCATGGCGGTGTCTTTGTGTGCGTGTGTGCGTGTGTGTGTGTGTGTGTGTGTGTGTGTGTGTGTGTATTGATGGGGGAGAGCACAGCAAAAAGAAGAGGAAGAGAAAATGCACCTCATTTCCTTTTAATGCAACAAACTTCAAACAGATGACAGACAGTCAGTGGTGCTGATTAGCGTCTAATTGAAAGGAGCAGGAGAAAAAGCATGAGAAACTTCCTTCTGTATTGAGACAGAACATTCAGCCTTGACAGAGCCGACACAGCAGGTCGCTAACAAGCACACAGCAAATTAAAGCACCCGTTTCTGGAATGTAGCCTCATTTCTAATTTAGTATTAGAGTTCACTGACCTCTAAACTTTCTCACTTTCAGTTTGTCTCAGGGACTCGATGAAAGCAGAGACAATGAGATATAAAGATATCAGTAGGATTATTAAAAATTCTGACTGTAGGTTGAGGATAAGGGTTTGTTGGATTTAGAATAACTAAATAATATAATGGCTGTTTAATGGCTTGATTGGTTTAGTGCAGAAACAGTTATTGTGTCCTTAATTAGCTTATTATCTCATTATCATACCCTACTTGTTTTATATGATATAAATCTGATTCTGCGGAATAGGTAGAGTATTTTTAATGCATACAGTTTTGGTTCCTCTACCCACCTTTGATATTCACAGCTTTGAAAACTCTTTAGAGATCTTTGTACACACACAGTCATGTGTTAAAACTAATGTTTCCTCCAGCGTCGCTGCACATCAGAGTGAGGGCAGGCCAGTGTGTGGGAGTGTGAGATGAAGAGAGGCTGTGTGTGGATTTCGGGGCTGTAGTGAGGACTTTTTTGCTGCTGATCTGTAGGCAAGAATATAAGAGGATAAAGCGGCTTAAAGGGGCCAGCTCTCCCTTCCCAGGAGCCTCCACAGCCACACCACAGCCCATTTCTGCAGCAATCTGGACTCATTACATTACCCAGCAACCTTCACACTACTCCCAGTCACATGCTCACAGCACACCTGGTTCATATCGATTATTTCATGCTTATTCTGAAGTATTGTATCTGTGTCATGACCCAGTTTGTTTTACAGTTGCTGATCTTGTCTCTGATATTATGTTACTGTGTATGACAAGCAGAGGTTTGCCTTGACTACTCCAAGTGTTGATGATCTCTGTTGTGTTGACTGTCTGATTGATCATTTGACCTCTGCCTGTCCCACATTTATGTTCTTGAACTGTGTTTTCTAATTGTCAGCCTGATTGGACTCATTAAATGCTTTTATCTGCAAATGCATCCATGCGCTCTCCAGCCTCAGTCACTTCATGACACTAAGTAGCACGTCGTCATTTTTATTGCACTGATGTTCCACTGTGTTGCATTTGAAAACAATCTGCAACATCTTAGGCCATAGATGATAGAATGTAATGTGATATGTATGATATTTTGTTTAAGTCTTTATATTTTGCATTCTTTTGAAAGATTGAACAATTTTAATACACCAGAACCAGTCTGAATTGTCTTGTGGGCAGCCATGAAATAAAATGAAAAACTATGAAGCATGCTGTGTAAGAAATTTTCATGAATAATTTGTGGATAAAGAAATTTTTTTGAAGGGATTGTGAGTATGCAGAGTTTGCTGCTCTGGGAAGAGTGAGTCACCTCCTATAATGAAATATTTGCATGGATCTGGTTGTTGATGTGAAGTGGAGTGTAAAGTTTTTTTATTGTAAAAATAATTGCCTGGCAAATCAAATGAGAAAGAAAGAGAGCACTAGTGGTTATCCCATCTCATGGAAGAGAAATTGTACACTTTGGATATCCTGTATGATCTTCCCAAGTCCACTTGTGACACTGTGATTTTAGATCAGTAAATACTTGCTTTGTTAATGCCAAAAAGAGTTTTACCTAATTTAACATGACTGTATTGTGAGAAGTTTGGCATGGTGGTGTAGTGGTTAACAGGTGCGCCTCATAGAAAAAGGTCCCGGGTTCAAGTCCCAGGCTCGGCA
The DNA here is from genome assembly GCA_030014195.1 of Neosilurus mollespiculum. NCBI lineage: Eukaryota > Metazoa > Chordata > Actinopteri > Siluriformes > Plotosidae > Neosilurus > Neosilurus mollespiculum. The sequence continues at coordinate 3,967 of JAQMYF010040597.1, read as the reverse complement.
AAGGTGTTCCTGTGTGGAGGGCTGCATTTCCTCTGAGTACTCCAGTTTCCTCCCACAGACAAAGACATACACAACAGGCTAATTGTCTGTTCCAAATTGCCCCTAGGTGTGAGTGTAAATGGTTGTGTTTGTGGGCAGTGCAATGGTTTGCTGAGCTGTTCAGGGTGCCTAGAATCAGCTGAGATCGAGTCTCTCTGTAGCATTAGGCAGTTTGGAGAATGAATGATTTACCGGGAGTCATTTAAAGTCAATAGCTCAGCTATATAAATATATGTAGTGTATTTCCTTATTTGACTACTGTAAAACAATAGAAGTTATCTAGCACTTACCTGTGTGTGTGTGTGTGTGTGTGTGTGTGTGTGTGTGAGAGAGAGAGAGAGAGACAGAGAGAGAGAGAGGGAGAGAAAGAGAGATGGGTGAATAACACTGAAAAGTTAAAGGTCTGAGTTAGAATGTCAGTACATCTATATTTTGGCCAAGGGCCACAACCGTGTTGTGGATGGATGGATTTTTTTATTCTTTTATGTAAGTATTTTTATTCATTTTCTTACAACAAACCAATTTTAAATGTTAATGTAAAATTAAATAGCTTTTATATAGCTCACCTTTTAAAACATAATTTTTAAGACAATTAAAAGTGTCACCTTAAAAAGCTTGTGAACTCACAGAGGTGGAGAGACAGTGTTTTACTTTTAATACTTGACTTTTAGAAGTGTCACATAAAAAGCTCACAGTAAAATATATACAGCACAAAAATAAAACTCTGCCATGTTTCGGAGTTTGAGCAATAAATTAGATTGTGTCCACTTGTTGTCACGTCTGTAGCCGACTATCTCCCCGACTCACACATACCACGAGCACACTTCCCCGAATTCTAATTATCATCACCTGCACCTCATCTCCGGGACTCATCACTTCCTCCATAAAAGTTTTCACCGCCACTCCTTCTAACGCTTTGGACTCATCTCAACTTCCACGCTTTCTCCTCGTCCTGTTCCCGTCCTCTTCCTCCCAGATCCTATCCTCCCTCGCCGTTGTATCAGTCAGTTTGTTTTGTCGGTTTGTGTTCGCCCCTCGTGGCAGGTTTTATTTCCGTCGTCCTTTGTTAGCTTTTGTGTGTGTGGCTCTCCGAGCCATTTGTTGTTGGGTCACAATAAACTCGTGTAAAGTTTATGCTTCTTGTCTCCGGGAAGTTATCATAACAGAAGGCTAGACCGAGACAGTATGGAGGCCACACCCACTTTACCTCCGGACGCGTTACAATCCCTCGTGGAGGAGGTTTGGCGTGCCCTCTTGCCTCCGAAGGCTTCCTTTGTGAGGCCTATGATAGCAACTCCAGCCGACGGCTCAATGATCAACCCTGCACGCTACGCAGGAGATACCGACAACAGCGAAGGATTCCTTCTACAATGCTCGCTAGCAATAGAAATGCACCCCGCTCGCTTCCCCACTGAATGGGCCAAGGTCGCCTATATCATCTCCCTACTCTCTGGAAAGGCATTGCAATGGGCAAAAGGGCAGTGGAGGATGAACAGGGCCACTGTAAACACCTACGCCACATTCACCACGCATTTCCTGAGGTATTCTGCCACCCAGACGGAGACTCCACACTCAGGAAAAGTTACACCGGCTGCTTCAGGGGTGGATGGACATCAGGGAGTACGCCTTGGAATTCCGGACCCTCGTCGGATCACTCATCGACGGAGAGGATGCATCGATGAATTACAACACTCCGCACCTTTCACGCCGGTCGTACCACCCGCAGAGCCCATGCAGGTAGATTCGCTCCGGCTTAGTCCTGCCGAACGACGCAGATGGATTCAGGAGGGACTTTGTATATACTGTGGCCAAGCGGGACATTTCTTGTCGACTTGCCCAATTCGACCTCCTCATCAGTCAGTGAGTCAAGGCGACATAGGAGTGCTCCGGTCCCATCTGTTGTCCACACCAGTGACAATCTCCACGCCTTTGTGTTCGATCACAGTCAAGGCGCTCATCGACTCCGGTTCTGGAGGCAACTTCATCTCTGAGGACCTGTGTCGTCGACTCCAGCTCCCTCTCTATCGCTGCCCGACTCCCTTCTCTATCCGCTCCATAACCGGGGAACCCCTCACGTCTCGAGAACACCAACTCCAGACCGATCCAGTGCTCCTAAATGTTGGTTCTCTTCAGCAAGAGAGCCGCTCTTTACTCGTCCTCAAGAGGTCACATGCCGACATTATCCTGGGTCAACCATGGCTCGTGCTCCATGCACCGACAATATCCTGGGTCACCGGTGAGATCCTGAAATGGGGAGAGGGGTGCTTCCCACAATGCTTCCTGCAGCTGCCTCAAAAAACCCTTCAGAGACATGTTGACATTGCCACAACCTCCATCGAGAGCCCGACAGCCCAGACGAATATTCTGACTATCACGACGTGTTCAGTCCAGGGCTCGCCGCTGGACTTCTGCCCCACAGACCCTGGGACTGCGCCATCAAACTGGTACCTGGCGCGTCGGTCCCTAAGGGGCGAGTATATCCCCTTTCGCTGCTGGAACGATGAGCAATGGAGAAGTACATAATAGAGGCCCTGCAACAAGGTTATATTCATCTGTCCACCTCACCCGCGGCTTCCAGCTTTTTCTTTGTGGCAAAGAAGGACGGAGGTTTACGGCCTTGCATAGATTATCGAGCCCTGAACTAAGTCACCGTCAAATTCAGATACCCTTTACCATTGGTTCCCGCAGCCCTTGAACAACTCTGTGGGGTGAATATGTTCACCAAGCTGGACCTCCACAGTGCATACAACCTGGTTTGAATCCGGTCTGGAGATGAGTGGAAGACGGCGTTTATTATGCCTACTGGACATTATGAATACCTGGTTATGCCGTATGGGTTAGCTAATGCCCCGTCGGTCTTCCAGGGGTTCATGAATGAAATCTTCCGGGACATGCTGAATCGATACGTGATCATCTACATCGACGATATTCTCATATACTCCCCAGACTTTACCACTCATATTCAGCAAGTGAGCAAAGTGCTCCAACGACTACGCCAACATCAACTTTTCCTGAAAGCCAAAAAGTGCTCCTTTCACCAAACAACGGTCTCCTTTTTGGGCTACGTTATTACGTCCCACGGAGTCCAAATGGAGGGAGACAAGGTGAAGGTCATCCAAACCTGGCCCGAACCCGAATCGATAAAAGCCCTACAGTGGTTCCTGGGTTTTACAAACTTCTATCGCTGATTCATTAAGGACTTTAGTAGCTTGACCGCTCCACTAACTACACTCCTTCGTGGAAAGCCCAAGACCCTCGTTTGGAGCAGCACAGCCAAGCAGGCCTTCCAATGCCTTAAATGTGCATTTCTCACAGCCCCGGTCCTCACTCATCCAGATTCCTCAAAGCCGTTCATAGTGGAAGTAGACGCATCAACCAACGGCGTATGAGCGATTCTTTTCCAACACCAGGAAGAGATAGGCCAACCACAACCATGTGCCTTCTTCTCACGCAAGTTGAGCCCCGCGGAGCAAAACTATGATGTGGGGAACCGCGAACTTCTTGCAATCAAGCTTGCGTTAGTGGAATGGTGTCACTGGCTAGAGGGGGCGCAACACCCCTTCCAAGTGTTTAAGGACCACAAGAATCTCTGCTACCTGAAGGAAGCTAAACGGCTGAACCCCCGCCAGGCCCAATGGGCACTGTTTTTCAGAAGATTTAACTTCTCCATCAAGTATTGCCTGGGATCACGGAACACCAGAGCCGATGCCCTATCACGTATTCAACCCCGATGAATACTCACCACCCACTATCCTACCTCCCAAAATGTTTATCAATGCCGTAGAGTGGGACCTAGCCTCCTGAGACCCAGCAATTCATTTCTGTCCTCTGTGGAGGACCTGAATTTTAGCCATCTCAGTTAAGCACCATTTATGCAGTCTGTTAAAATCCTACTGTTCTGTCAAGAAGACATCCTGGGCTTTCTAAT
>JAQMYF010040596.1:0-10643 GCA_030014195.1 Neosilurus mollespiculum | reverse complement strand
ACCGATCAGGAGTTTATTGTAATGTGTTTAACAGAAACATGGATTAAACCCAATGAGTATGTAGCATTAAATGAAGCAAGTCCTCCCGGATACAGTTATACACACCATCCTCATCTCTAACTGGCAAAGGAGGAGGCAACACAGTTATTTATACAGATAATCTAGGTGTTAAACAAAAATCTGGAAATAATTTTACTGCATTTGAAATTCTATATACTAACAAACATATGTTGCTGGAAAAAGTATGCCTACGCAACTGATTCTTTTAATTAATATTTACCCCTGTGTATTTGCAGACTTCATTTCAAACCTGTTTGTTTCTTTAGATAAAATAGTAATTGTTGGTGACTTTAATATTCATTTTGATAACCCAGGGGCTCCTTTAAGAACAGCATTCTTGTCTATTCTAGATTCAGTAGGGGTAAATCAGAATTTAATAATAACAATGTCACGTCTGTAGGCAACTCTCTCCCCGACTCTCACACATCATGAGCACACTCCCCCGAATACTAATTGTCATCACCTGCACCTCATTTCCGGAACTAATCACCTCCTCTATAAGAACCTCCGCTAGACACACTTCAGTGTCTAGCCTCGTTGGATGTATACGTGTTTTCACCGCTACTCCTTCTAGCGCTTCGGACTCACCTCAACTTCGACGCTCCCTCCTTGTCCCGATCACGGCCCACTTCTCCAGGACCCTTATTATCCTCTCCATTGTGTTTGTCAGTTTGTGTTTGCCCCTCGTGGCAGGTTTCATTACCTAGTTTGTCTGTGTTTGTTGGTTTGTGTTCGCCCCTCATAGCAGGTTTCATTTCATACCCCGTCAGTGTGTTTTCTGTGTTTGCGGCTCTCCAAGCCATTGTTTATTGTTTTACAATAAACCCGACTAAGGTTATCCTTCTTGTCTCTGGGAATTATCATAACAACCAGCTCATAATGCTGGCCACGAACTATATTTAATACTAACATTTGGATTAAATATTGGAAATATAGTCTCGGTTCCACAGTCAGAAACTATTTCAGATCATTATCTTATCTCGCTTACAATGCATCTTAGTTCTATTATATACACACCTCACCACACTATTGCATTAAGCATACTATTACGTCATCTACTGCAGAGTTAAATTATTAATATTCCAGAATTATCAACGATGATTGGATCACCGTCAGATCGCCAGAGCTCACTTAAGCTACAGAGTGCTTTGAGTCAAATTTATATTATACGTTAGATAACATAGCTGTTCTTCAAATAGAACAGATAGAAAAAATTAGATTGCTGATATAATGAAGATACACACACACACTAAAACACAATACCCATAAATTAGTATGAAAATGGTGTGAAACTAAATTAATGATATTCCAGTTATCACGACAGGAGAGTGTGTCAAGAGTAGACAAGCTGAGTTGGACCCAAATGCAGGACAACAGAGGCAGAGTGAAGGTAAAGAAGTGAGGACTTTATTTAGAGCTCCAAGGCAATCAGAAAATCAGAAGAGCAGATGAAGGTTCAATACTGGCAGTAGGCTCGTAACTTGCAGTGCAGAGCAGGTAGATAGACAGGTGAACAGAGAGAACTGGTGTAGACAGATTCACAGGCAGTGACAAAATCAATGAACCAACACTGAAGAGAGGCAGCCTGGCAGACCACCAGGCTGGTCAGGACTTTCCCGATAGAAATCAGAGATGAGGGAGGGACCCAAATCCCAAAAAACTTATGGGAAACCCAAAAGCACTCATCTGGACCATATCCTTCCCAATCAATGAGGTATTGAAAATCTCGGAAATTGAAAATGTCAAACATCTAGCAGGCGTGTGACTGTGTAGGCAGGATGATCATATAAGAGGGACAGGTGATGGGGAGCAGCTGGAGGGTTCAGGGGCTAAAGGACACTGTTTTGAGTTGGGAAACGTGAAAAGTGGGGTGGATCCTCATGGAGCTGTGAATCTGGAGTATCAGAGCAGAACGGTAAATAATCTTTACCACTTTAAATGGGCCAATGTTCCTGGGTTAGAGCTTATGTGACTCCATCCATAATGTTCTTGATAAATAGCCACACACGTTAACAATGACAGAATTGTGGAGCCGGGACCCTACGATGGTTAGCCAGATGTTGGTTGTGAGATGTGGAACAGAACAAGGCCTAACAAACCTTCTTCCAGATTCTCCTGCACCGCCATAGATAAGACTGGACTGATGGAACAGCAATCTCCGATTTTTGAACTAGGAACAATGGGGTGGGGAGATAGCTCAAACACACTCAAATAATGTCATACCTGTGGCAGTGCTGTCGAGAGAGTTGTGGGCATATTCGACCCTAACCCTAACCCTAACCCAGGCCTGGTAAGTGCTCCAAGAGGAAGGGCTGTGAGCAGCAATGCAATGGAGGGTGGCTTCTAGCCCCTAATTGGCTCTCTTTGACTGGCCATTGGACTGCGGGTGAAATCCTGAAGAAAGACTCACCATCGTGCCCAGTGCCTGACAGAAGGCTCTCCCCACTTGAGAAGTAACTGGGGTCCCCGATCTAAAACAATGTCACTAAGGATGCTATGTAAATGAACAACATGTTGAACCAGGAGATCAGCAGTTTCCTTGGCAGACAGCAGTTTAGGCAAGGCAATGAAGGGAACACATTTGGAAAAATGGTCAATAAAAGTGAGAATGGTGTTGTTACCTTGTGATGGCGGGAGCCCCATGACAAAATCAAGAGCAATGTGGGACCAGGGCCTGGTAGTAGATGTAGCAATCCAGATGGGGCTTCAGATGAAGACTTGTTTCTAGCACAGACAGAGCAGGCAGCAACAAAGGAACAGGTCTCAGGTCTCATCGTAGGCCACCAGAAGTGTTGCCTGAGGAGGGTGAGGGTCCAACCTGAGCCAGGGTGGCAGGAGAACCAGGATTCATGAGCTTATTGGAGTACCCAGGTATGAACTGCATCAGGCACAAAGAGATGACCAGGGGGTCCCGTTCCAGGGTCAGGTTGAGTCATCTGAACTTGGCAGATTACTGACTCGATCTCCCAAGAGACCATAGCTAGCACACATAACTTAGGGACGATAATCTCAGGAGAGTGCGGGGAGTCCCTGGGGCAGAACTGGTGTGAAAGGGCATCGGGCTTCAACTTAAAATGGAAAAATTTAATTGTCCAAAAAAGAGGGCCCATCTGGCCTGGTGGGAGTTGAGACATTTGGCTGATTGAATATAGGCCAGGTTCTGATGGTCTGTCTAGACTAGAAATGGTTGTTCAGAACCCTCAATGCAGTGGCACCATTCTTCCAAAGCCATCTTAATGGTCAGCAGCTCATGGTTACCCACATCATAATTGCATTCTGCCGGGGTCAAGTGTCTGGAGAAAAATCCGCATGGATGGAGCTTTTGGTCCTCGGGATCTGGCTAAATTAGGATAGGAGCAGAAGTAAAGAGTTGCTTGAGATTCAATAAAGCCCTCTCAGCCTCTGGGGACAAGATGAAAGGAACTGAGGAAGAGGTTAGGTCAGTGAGTGGGGCAGCAACCTGGCTGTAGTTGTGAATGAATTGCCTGTAAAAATTAGCAAAACACAAAAAAACACATGAGTTGTTTCAGATTCTTAGGGGTGGACCACTCCAAAACAGCACATACCTTTTCAGGATCTGGTCTAACCTGGCCTCCCTCAGTAATAAAGCCCAGGAAAGACACAGATGAAACATGTAACTCACACTTCTCCCCCTTCACATAGAGCTTGTTATCGAGAAGCCTCTGAAGGACCATGGTGACGTGCTGAACATGCTCCTCCATACAACAGGAAAGAATCAAAATATCATCAATATAAACAAAACAATTAAAAAAATCACAAAGAATATCATTAAAGAAGGTTTGAAACACAGTCGGGGCATTGGTCAAACTGAAAGGAAGAACTAAATACTTAAAGTGACCCAGTGGTGTATTAAAGGCCATCTTCCATTTGTCACCTTCGCTTATGCGGACAAGGTGGTAAGCATTCTGCTTGGTGAACACCGTCGGGCCGTGCAGTGGCTTAAAGGCAGAGTTGATCAGAGGGAGAGTCCCCTGTAATCAATACAGGAACAGAGTGACTTGTCCTTCTTCTCAACAAAAAAGAATCCAGCACCAAGGGGTGATGAAAAGGACGGAATAATGCCAGCAGCCAATGATTCGCTTATATACCTCTCCATGGTCTCACATTCTGGATGGGACAAGTTGTACAGGCGGCCGGAGGGAAAATGAGTACCTGGAAGGAGGTGGACGGAACAAGCATAGGGACGGTGAGGAGGTAGGGACAAAGCACGTTGATTACTGAAAACCTCCTCCAGGTATATGGCAGGAATTGAAGACAAATCCAGCAGCATCTCCTTAGGCTGAGGACTGGTCACAGGAGGGTTAGCAGAGTGTAGACAGGAAGTATGTATATAAGTAAGTATGTATAGATCCAATTCACAAACATGCCCCGTGTCCAGTCAAACTGGAGGTTGTGCTTGTGAAGCCAGGAGAGGCCAAGGACTAGTGGTAGGTGAGAGGATGGGAACAGATAAGGCTGGAAGGTATCCCGGTGGTTTCGAACCAAAGGAGCTCCAGGGGGACTGTCTGATGGGCAATCCACACCAAATGACCACCATCATCTCCACAGCTGAGGCACAGTACAGAGTGGTGGTGCACTGAAGTATGGAACGCCACTGGTCTGCCTTAAATTTTTCTTGCCGGTGCTCCTGAAAATGATATAAATGGCCATTGAGGCTTGTACACTCCTCCCGAGCCACCATCATGTCCTTATCCACACTGTTCAGGCCCCTGCGGAAAGCCTCACGGAGGAGGCTGTCACTCCAGTCAGTTTGGGCAGCTAAGAAGCAAAAGTCAACTTAATAATCAGCCACACTCTCCTTTCCCTGAGACAGGGTAAACAACTTCGCCCCGGCTTCCCAACCAGCAATAGGATGGTCAAACACTCACTTCATTTCAGAGACGAATTCAGTATAGGTCTACCCAGCAAACAGTGGATTATTCCACTGAGCCCTTCCCCATGTCCGAGCCCGACCAGTGAGAAGGCTGAGCATGTATGCTATCCAGGAATGGTCTGAAGGGTAGGAGGAGGGCTGGAACTCAAACACTAGGGAACACTGGTGCAGGAAGGCACCAAAGGTACCCAGATCCCAGTCATAATGTTCAGGTGGAGAAACTTGAGGAAAAAGTCTGGCATCAAGGTCAGAGGAGTGGGGCAAGGTGTGGCACTGGCAGCAGGTAGTGGTGGTGGGGTTGGAAAGTGAGTACAAACTTGGTCCTCAATCTTGGCCAGGATACCCTCCAGAGCATCAAAACGGGCTGAGAGCTGCTGTATATCCTGCATAGCATCGACCAAGGAGTACTCCCTGTTGGCTCATGGCAAGGAAGGTTTGGCTGATGTCTGCTGGGTCCATATCTGGTTGGTTAATTCTGTCAAGAGTAGACAAGCTGAGTTGGACCCAAATGCAAAACAACAGAGGCAGAGTGGAGGTGAAGAACTGAGGACTTTATTTAGAGCTCCAAGGCAAACAGAAAATCAGAGGAGCAGATGAAGGTCCAATATTGGCAGTAGGCTGGTAACTTGCAGCGCAGAGCAGGCAGGTAGACAGATAAACAGAGAGAACTCAGAGCCGATGTAGACAGATTTACAGGCAGTGACAAAATCAATGAACCTACACTAGGGAGAGGATCTGCTGGAGTATAAATAGGAGATGAGCAATAGGTGTGTGGAGATAATTGGAAGCAGGGGAGGAGGCAAGGCCATGCCTGTCAGCCTGGAGATACACATGGGGAAAACAAAACACATAACAACAGCTCCCCTAGTGGTAAGACATGCAGGATCATGACAATGTCCTTAACTATGAATGAATAAATTAATGTTTATTTCAAATATGTAAAAATAGTGGTCAGTAAACAGTGCTTACATAGCACTGTTAAACATAGCACCCTATATAATAATAATACACACACACTAAAACAGAACACCCAGAATATAAAACAAAAATATTGTCTAACTAAATTAAAGGTATGTCAAATAGAATGGAAGGAGAGTCTCTTTAACTACAGAAAAGCTTTTTTGAACTTTTTTTAATGTTAAAATTGAAAATATCGAGCAAAAAATTAATTCCCTAATCTTAAAGTCTGATATCTCAGTAACTAAAACAGTAAATTACAACATACCACTATCAGATCAGCAACTACGGTGTTTTAGCCCCATTCAAGAGACAGAACTAATCTCATTAATTTCCTCATCAAAATCATCAACCTGTGTGCTGTACAGTACCCATAGGTTTCTTTAAACAGATATTACCAGAAGTTGTCAACCCTTTATTAAATGTAATTAATTCTTCTCTTAGTGTTGGCTATGTACCTAAATCTTTTAAACTAGCAGTTATTGATTAAAAAAACCTGACCTCGACCCCTGTCAGATGTCCAACAATAGAACAATATCAAAACTCCTTTTTATCCATAAGATCTTAGAAAAAGCTGTTCATATCTTTGTAGGAAAAACATTCATGAAATGTATCAGTCAGAATTTAGGCCTCATCATAGCATAGAGACAGCACTCATTAAGGTGGTAAATTAACTACTGTTGGCCTCTAAACCATGGCTGGGTCTTCCTGCTTGTATTACTTCACCTTAGTGCAGCCTTTGACACTATTGATACTATTGATCTATCATACAATGACAGATTAAAAAATGTTAATGGAGTTAAGGGAATTGCCCTCTCCTGGTTTAGATCTTATTTAACTAACCATTATCCGTTTGTAGATGTAAATGGTGATTTCTCTGTACATTCAAATATTAAGTTTGGTGTTTCACAAGGTTCTGTTCTAGGCCTGCTGCTTTTTCTCTATACATGCTCCTTTTAGGTAATATTATTCATGAACATGGTATTAGCTTCCACTATTATGCAGATGACATACAGTTATATATTTCAGCAAAGCAAGGTGAGAGACACCAGCTTAATAAAACTGAGAAATGTGTAAAGGACATTAGACAATGGATACTTACTAAGTTACTCTCATTAAATGTTGATAAACTTGTAGTCTTTGAAGTACTTTGAAGTACTTGTACTCAGATCACAGGCAGCTCAAAATAACTTTTCTGATTATGTAGTAACTTTGGGTGGTGTTTCAGTGTCATCATTCAGTGTAGCAGTAAAGGAGCTTGTTGTGATTATTGACCCCAGTCTTTCATTTGAAGACCATGTACATAATATTTCCTGGATAGCCTTTTTTCATCTCAGAAATATTAATAAAATAAGGAAAAGAAAATAAGGATGTCACTGCATGATGACTGCATGTGCTTTTGTTACTATAAGATTAGGTTATTGTAATGCATTACTGTCTGGATTTTCTAATAAGTGCATAAACAAGCTCCAGTTAGTCCAGAATGCACTGGCAAGAGTCCTTACTAGAACCAGAAGATATCACCCCTATCTTATCTCATCTTAAAGGAGCAGATCTGGGGCTCTCAGCCATAGATAGTTTACAGATTCTGGTAAACTGTGATGTTGGGATACTGTCAGTCCCTCACTCACTTTGCTAAAATGATTCAGGACTTACAGTTGTGGTATAACCAACCGAACTTCATTTTGGACTGTAGTTAAATTTCAGCTACATGGTTTGTATTTTTGTCTGGTTTCACACAAATGAGGATGGGTGTCCCTTTTGAGTCTGTTCCTCTCAAGGTTTCTTCCTTGTGTCAGCTGAGGGAGTTTTTTCTTGCCACCATCACCATGGGCTTGCTCATTAGGGTTATGCAGGATTTGTAGCAAAAATGTTTGAATTCTTTTTTTAAACTTGTTTTTTTATGTAAAGCTGCTTTGTGACAAAGTCAATTGTAACAAGCGTCATACAAACTAAACTGAATTGAACTTAATTGAACACCTACACCTAGCGGCAATTTGGTGAAACAGACAATTAAATTAGACAATTAGCCTAATGTACATATCTTTAAACTGTGGGAGGAAACCAGAGTAGCCGGAGGAAACCTATGAAAGCACAGGGAGAACATGCACAGAACTCCATGCAGAAATCCCCAAGCATCATCAACATTTTTTCATACTTTGGCATTCTTTATTGGCATTGGTATTTTCTTGTTTGTGCAATAGTGAATGCATGCCGCTGCTTTGCAAATGTTGCAGTCTTGCCTTTCTCTTCCCTGTTTCTTCATTTCATGTTTTTAAAGTAACCAATGGTAAAAACACAGCTAAACTTGATAACAGGAACAACAGTGGCCATTGCATAATGCCTTCGTATAGCCTAAATGAACTGCTTCATTTAAATGAACTCATTAGCATCCATTCAGGTTTTAGTAGTTTAGCACTTATTTTACAAGCGGTCTTAGAATCAATTCTCCTGTTTTAGATCAAATCTGAAATGAGTCCTAAAATTGATGTGCATAAAACTGATCTATCCAGAATTTGCCCCAACATCAGATGTGGAGAGGGCATAAGAGAGTTACAAACCCCTCCCCCCACCCACCATCGCAGCTGAAAACTCCCTTGACTGCAATTCCCATCCACTCCTCCCCATGACATTCTGCTCTCAGCAGCCCTCATGCTTCCCTACATGCATACTCTCCCTGCACTCACACTCTCCAACATACTCCACTGTTCCAGTTTGTTCACTTTCTGCCAGATGAGAAATGGACACCAGATCAGCTGTAGGGCATTTGTTTAGCAAGAGGCTGGAGCTGAGGAGATGAGGAAAACATCCTGTTTGGTAAATGAGACCTCTGGTGAAGTGGCACAAGGTAGGAACTGTACCCAGTTGTTCTGGGCAGTAGGTGTGGAGAAATCACCCAATCACTTAATTGACTCATTCCACCTGCCTGTTTGCCTCTGGATGTGAGACTCACATTGACTCATCAAAGCCCATCAATATTCAGATGTGAACTGAACTCTCTGGTTGCTCACTGTGTCCTACAGTAGGCTGAAATTTCTTAAACTGATGGGAGAGGGCATTGGCCTTGGTGTTACAAGATCCTGGGTGTTACAAGAGCCTTGGTGATAGGAAAAGACAAAAGTGGAGAAGAGCAGTGCCTGGAGTACAGTCTCCTGGCAGTGCAGATGTGTTCCAGTCTCTTATGACCAGTGTATACTATGAAGACATGCTTGTCCCACTCCAGCCAGTGTCGCCACTGCTTCAATGCCAGCTTAATTGTAAGAAGCTATATATCCCCTGGAACACTACCCTGGTCTTGTGAAACTCATGCTTCTCTGCCTTGATCTAGAACTGATATTTTAAGAAGCATCAGGAAACCTTATTTGTATGGATGGATGTGTTTCCAATAATGGTGAAAATACCAAGATATCTTCAATGTAGGCAATGGCAAATCTTACAAGTGGGTCTCTGAACACGTCATTGATTAGGCACTGGAATACAGTGGAGGTGCCAGTTAGTCCATATAGCATTCCTGGTGGCACTGAAGGCTGTCTTTCACTCATCTCCCTGGCAGATGCAAATAAGATTATACGTACTGCGAGGGTCAATTTTTGTCAACAACTGGGCTGGCTTAGCTGTTCAAGTGCAGCTGGGACTAAAGGCAAAACATACATATACTTCACATTCACCTTATTTAACTCACAGCAGTCTATGCAGAGCCTGAGTCCTTATCCCTTCCTCTCCATGAAGAAGAAGCCTGCTGCTTCTGGAGATGTGAAGTGGCAGATGTAACCTTGCTTCAGTGCCTTGTCAATGTAGTCTTGTGGCTAGAAGGAGTTAGCTGCACCCCATGGAAATCAATTTTTAATTAGCGTCACAAGAATGATTTTGATGCATAGATTATGATTTTGATGTTTACAGGTTGAAAAAGTGTCCCACATATCAGTTTTTAGGGTTTTTTATGCAAATAAACGCCACTATTATATGAAAATGTTTAAATTAATTAATATTGCAAATGCATTTACAAATATGAGCCCTTTCTCCCTATTCAAAGGGTCAATATTGTAATGTAAATATTTAATGGTTGTTCCAAAGGTACTATGTAAATATGAAAAATAGAGCTGCCATTATGGAAAAATAGATATAGGTTGCTTTTTGCATGTAATATCCAAACTGGATGACATAAATGAAAAAAGTTAGATTTTCTTACATACATGGCAATGTTTTGATTGTTTCAAAAAATCAAGCTGCATGAAACATTATTATTCAAACATAGTCACGGTTATCTATCAAGCTAAGATTGCTATTTCTTTCGTTTAACTATATAACTATACTTCGTATAACTATACCTTAAGCAGTGCTTAAGATGTCCACAAGTTTAGTAGGGAATGCTTCACCATAGAACCAAATGGGCTGTGAGCACCCTTTCCTCATTCTTGGCCCCTCCCTGTCTCTCGTTATACAGTCAAGGTTTCTCAGTTATGGCTTCCTTTGGATGATTACATGCCAAAGCAACCTATATTATTTCCAAGTATACATTGAATGTGTTATTTGATCATCTAAATGGGGTAATGGAGACCATATTCAACAAGATTTTTGGTATTTTGATGGCAATATGGTAAAAAATAAATTTTTTCCCCATAATGGCAGCCCTATTTTGCATATTTACATGGTACCAGGGGGCAGTGGTGGCCTGGTGGTAAGGTGCTGGATTACTGATCCCAAGGTCGGGGGTTCAAGCCCCACTATCGAC
>JAQMYF010040595.1:0-10653 GCA_030014195.1 Neosilurus mollespiculum | reverse complement strand
GATTCCATAACACAAATCAACAGTAAATAAATAAATGAATCAGATTATCAAGAGGAGCCTTATACCCATAAACCTTCCCTTGGAAAAGCAAATTTGTTCGACACAACACAGCAACCAGACTGCCATTCGGCTTGCTTTGATGCTGGACAAGACAGGTTTAAAAAAAAAAAAAAAAAAAGGGCACTTCAGCCATGAAGGTGGAGGAAGGCAAGGTGCTGCTCACTCCCCCCACCACCACACATTTTTCCTACTGGTTCAGGAATTGAACCAGCAACCTTTAGGTCCCAAACCTGCTTCTTTTAACCATTAGGCCATGGTTGCCCTTTTCATACAACTTGTTTGCACAGTAAACAATTTAAAGCTCACTTATACATAAAACACATGGTCTTGCCCTTATTTCCTGTGAGTCTGATTCATCTACTATCTACTGGTGTCACAACAGAACAGACAGGCGAGTATAAATAAATGTTAGATATGAAAAAAGTCTATAACTATAATTTTTAAACAAATACCAGAGGCAAATCCATAATCACAGTACAGTAACAGGCATGAGTTTTAGAACAGGTCAAGTCAGTGTAAACAGGCAACAGTCAAGAGCAGAGGTTGAGCTGCTAATTATTTATTTGGTTAAATTAAGTGTGTTTCAAACAAGGAAACCACTAAAATATACAAGTTAGAGCACAGTAAACAGGAATATCCTGAGAAATCTCAAAGACAAAGTAAACAGATTAAGCTATGGTCATACACAGGCATAGCAGTTTAATAAGCAATGGCAGAAAAGAGTAAAAACAACAAGGATCAAAACCCAGCAAATTATGAACAAAGACTTGGGACACAACAATAGCAATGTGACAGTATTAATACTTCCTTATCTATATATAGTGTGCAGAGCAATCAGTGCATGGGAAATAGGTGAGAGTGATCAGGTGACATGAGCGTCAATAGTCAGCCAACTGATCAGTTCAAGGGTAGCTGGAAAGTGTAGTGTGATGCGAGTGTGCTGCTGGAATGGGCTGATGGTTTAATGGGGTCATGGTGGAAGCTGAAGTCAATCCGACTGACTTCCAGCAAGAGGCGTATTACACCCTGAACAAAATGCCAGTCTACTGTAAGGCTAACACAGACACAAACAACCATTCAACCATTCACATTTACCCCTATGGGCAATTCAGTGTAGCCTGTTTTTTTTTAATTAATGTGCATTACTTTGAACCAGAACACCCACTCAAAGTTCTGCAGAGACCCAGTGCTGTGTTTTGCAGGAAAAATGCAATATTTATCTAAAAAAAAAATAAATAAATGTGGGAGGGGGGAGCACTGTGAGAGTGTAGCTGTATTGTACATTTGCATTTAAAATATTCATGACTGAATGTCTATAAATCTGAAGATTATTTATTGTATTTATCCATGGTAAAGGTGATAGTGATGTAAGTGACATCCCAAGTAATTTTATTTAAATTGATCCCTGTGCTACCTATAGTGAGTTAAGCTGATCTGTTTCAGATTTCCTTATCATACTCTTGCACAGTACCTCATACCCTGGTCCAAAGCTTTCAGATGTTTTGCTTGAATTAAGGGGCTATAATGTATGATTCTTGCCAGCCAGGAAGCCCATATTCCACTGTAGTGTATTTTCAATGAAAAATAAATGGCAATATATTCAGGGTTTTTTCCCCCTGCTTTATTTCAATGGCTCATGGCTGTAGGGCCAGTAACAGCGTTTATCACAACACTGGAAGTGGAAGTCATTTCCACTACTGACCTTACAACTATAAAAATGATCCAAAGCTTTTTTTTTATCCCTGTTGGACTACTGATACTCTTCTGCAGTCTTTTATCTTTTATATACAACTCTCCAGGCTTTAAAACACATTTTACATCAAGTTCATCAAGTTCACCTTCATTATTTCTGTTTGGACATCTATCACCATTATATCAGCCAGCATCATTAAAATTCTTAAAACCCTGTCTGATAATCATCCATCAATTAGACATGTTCATGCTTTTGTGAACTCTTAAGAAAAAAAATATGAGTGTTGGCAATTAAGCGACAGCCGATAATTTTTATTTGGCAATAATGGTTGAGCTTGCCCTCAGGCGGTGCAATTAAAAAGGTTATTGGAAAAATTGAATGAATAGAAAATTGAGCAGATCACATTTGCACAGCCAAGTACCACTGAGTGTATGAAAAATAACAGATTCAAGGTTTAGTCATTGCGAAGAACTATTTATTCTCTGAGTTGTTGATAACACATTATTTTTTTTTTGACACACCTTTACTTTGTATCGGATTTCTAATATGTTTTGGGCCATGTGCTTCAGTGTTGAGTGGGAACTGGTTTTCTCTGCAATATAGTGTGACCTTTCCTATCTGAGCTGATGTGTGGAATGGTAAAGCCCATTGATCTTACGTGAACTGTGTGTGGATTGCTGTCTGCCTGCCATCACTTCCATATGACGAGTGATGCTTCAGTGACAGCTTTACTGTCCAAAAGGGAGGCATTGTTTCCACAGAGGAAAAAAAATGTGAAGGCGATTTGCTGCACAGCAATTTTTTTTAGATCCATGTTAAAAAGGAGACTGGAGCTGATAAATCACTATATATTGTTCTTAATGATACAATGGCCATGGGGCTCTGCGCTGCTGTGTGTCATAAATAACATGCTATATGAGAGACTACTGGATGAATTTTGACTCAATACTCAGTGGTTTAATAATACACGAGTACTATCAATGCATCATGGCTACATAAGGAGGTTTTTTCTTTTTAAATATAAATATATTCTGTAAGAAAAGATGAAACATGGGTTTTATTTTATTATCCTGTCTCAGATGTCTTTTGCTTTCAAAGCTGATGGTCACAGTGTGATTACTGTATGAGGAATGGTGAGGTTATCAAATTCGCAAGATAGAGTGACTATTGTTTTTAATTGGATGCCACTTACAATATCTATTAAACATTTTTTCTACCGAAGTTGAGATTTTAATACTTTTTGTATGGTTCCTAGCTATTAGCATTATTTTTGTGATAAAATGCTAAACTATATAATAATTCTTTCATTTTCTGTACGGCTTAATCCTTATTAGGGTCACGGGGAGGCTGGCACCCATCTCAGCCAACTCTGGGTGAGGGCAGAGTACACCCAGGACAGCTCGCCAGGCCATCGCAGGGCAGAAACACGCTGACGGCTATGCAGCCCACTCTTGACAAAAATCAGCAGTGGTTCTTTTACATGCCTCTCACCATAGACAGTGAGAGACATGGCTGGCCTTTGATAACCCAGTTAGCTGCACCGGGTGGACAGCAGTGACAACCTGCTGATAGTGGGACTTGAACCCCCGACCTTGGGATAATCCAAGGTATCCATTATTGAACAATAATCCAGCACCCTACCACCGGGCCACCACTGCCCCCTATATAATAATGACAATAACCTGCAGAAACATAACATTTTAGTAACATACGGAAGGGAAGAGGATTTTCTCAGGCATCAATTCTTAGTTCTTGTGGTTCTTTGTTCTACTTGTAGTTTTTTCTGGAGCATTGCAGTTTAACCTCCTGAGACCCAAAAATTTATGTTATGTGTCTTCTTATTTCTTCACACTGCTTCTGTTCCTCATCACCCAATAATTATTGAACTTGATCAATGTCTTCAAACAAGAAGAAGTTTGGGGAAGAGAACATCCAATGGCTCTCATATAAGAATCTTACAAGGACATACATACAATATTGTTGGAAAAAAAAATAAGAGGACAGTGGGGTCTCAAAGAGGATATTTGGATTTGTAGCTTGAATGAGATACATAGATTTGTGGCTCTCATTAATCCTATTTCATCTAAATCCCCCTTAAGATGTATTTGAAAATGTTCAATTAATGATCACTTTTATTACAGCCTATTACCAAAACTCCATTTCGTTAATCACATGTAGGAAGGTTGATTTAATGTAGCTTCTAAAGGTTTTACTACTCCACTCCTGCTCTGAAGGGATTCAATCACACTAGTCTAAACTAATAAGCCCAACAGTAACTGGGCTTCACCAGTAAATTAACCTTCAGCAACCATTAACTGAATGACACTGAGTATCAAGAGGTTTGGGAATGTGGTTGGGGCCAAAGCAAAAATTAACCGTTTGAGATGTAGTGAAGAATATATAGCATTATTTCATTAAATTAATCTAAATTAACACTTAATTAGCAGTCAACAAACCATTAATTGGAAATCAATAATTAGCAAGTGATTTTAGGCAGTGAGAGAAGTGGTAATATATGAGATCCTCTGTACCTCAGGTTTTGCTCTGGTGGAACACAGCAAAACACTGGTTTTCAACACCTTTATTTCTTGCATTACAAGACTGCTGGGATCTTGCTTGTTTTTTTTTTGTTTTTTTCAGGGCCAAATTTATTTATAGTGAGTACACTGAGGCAGTGATCACAGTCAGGGCAGGGACCTTGGATTCTGCATCCTGCTAGAAGTCATTTTCTTTTATTGTCCATTGCCCATTGGGGCAAGCTGGCAGTTGCTGGATTCTCGCAGTTCTAGCTTCCTGTTACTGTCCTCCTGGAATATATGAATTTGAACAAGTAGGGAATATTTGTAGAGACAAATCCTATAATCGTAGTTCTAATCCATAACAGGGGTCAGATCAGCAACAGATAAAATATAAAAATGGCTAGGCTTTAGAGGACTGGAGCCAAAGACTTCAAGAAACCAAAGTAATTTAAGACATATTTTAGTGACAGTATGTAAAGATTAGTCAGGATTGACTAAGATCTTCAATATCAAAGATGTATGAGGATAGCATAAAAATAGTAATAGCATTAAGCAAATGATGTTTTCCTCCTTAATTTTTATTTGCTTTAACGAGTACACAACATTGACATCATTAGCAAAATGCAGATATTATTATATAATTTATTTATCCATACACCTTTGATCTAAACAACCCCACCCCCCAGTCTTACTCCACCCTGCACCATGCCACCACCAACCATCTAGACAGGATATATCCACACATATAAGAGCAATCTTACTCTGTTAGAGGTTCCATTGAGTTATGAATCAAATTAGTCCATATTGAAACTGTATATGGTTGTGCTTCATTGATTCTTGCAGATGAGAACTCCATGTAAGCAACGTCCAAATAGCTTTTCCAGGTTTCCAGCTCTGAGCTACTATTCTCTTTATTGCTGTCAGTCCTGCCAGCCATACTTTATGAATATTTCTGTAAAAAAAAATTTTTTTGGAATTATCTTTAAGCAGATGTACTGCGGGGTCCATTGGAAACTACACCCTTGTTAAGTTAACAGGGGTATTAATGACCTTTTCCTAGAAATGGAAGACCCCTGGAAATTCCCATACAACATACGAAAAGAGAGCCAGGATGCAGAATGTGCAGGATGAGTGAGGTTCTATCCCCATCAGATGCCTAATTATCATTCATTCATTCATTTTCTAAGCCGCTTGATCCTAATTAGGGTCACGGGGAGGCTGGCGCCCATCTCAGCCGACTCTGGGCGAGGACGGAGTACACCCTGGACAGCTTGCTGGGCCATCGCAGGGCCAACACACATGCAACCATTCACACTCACACTCACACTCACACCTAGAAGCGACACATGCAACCATTCACACTCACACTCACACCTAGAAGCGATTTGGAACAGCCAGTTAGCCTACTGTGCATGTTTTTGGACTGTGGGAGGAAACCGGAGTACCTGGAGAAAACCCACACAAGCACAGGGAGAACATACACAGAAACGCCCGAGCTGGGAACTGAACCCAGGACCTTCTGGCTGTGAGGCAGATGTGCTAACCACTATGCCACTATGCCACCGTGCCACCTCATACCTAATTATTGGTAAAAAAAATATATTCTATGATAGAATATTAAGTATACATACTGATGAGTTTTTTTTAAACTTGATGTTTTTTCCAGATGTTTTGCCATTCTTTATAACATAAGCCCTGCATTTATTTTCAGCCTTTAGAAGACTTTTTGATCAACCAGTCTTGCACTATCCGGACAATACTATTTAAGATGACAGAGTTTAATCAAAAATGAGTAGTATACTGTATGTTGATGCAGGGAGGCAAATAAGCACATGATTAGAAACTTAAATCCCTTCAGTTTCCGAGCAGTTTGAGTATAAAAGTGCTTCTCCTCCTGGTAGCTGAAGCATTATCCAAGTGCTCTAATAGGACTTTTTGATCTCTGTGCCTTCTGTCTGGAATACTAAGTTACCCATCTGGCCAAAAGGAAATATCATTTCCATTTTATACTCATTTTGCATGGCCCTGTGCCTCTTTACCAGACAGTCTCCACAGCATTCTGATTCAGTGTGAAATAGGCCCCTGACTCCAGGCCTCAGCTGGGTCAGTAATAAACATGGAGATGAGAACATAGGTCATACCTCCATGCTAATTCCTATGGATTCATAGTGATTGCTGTAATAAGACACATAGATTAATTCTCCAAGAGGACTGAACACAGAATGTGACATTTACTGACTCCTCCGTCTCTTTTAATAGCTCCGTGTTGTCCTTGTTGCCCTTGTGTTTGTGTGCATTTGCACTTTACTCTCGTAAGAGAGGGAGCAAGGAGTGAAAGCATATGTATTGTTTTTTGCAGGTGCCATTATTTGGAACTGCATGTGTTCCAGTTCAAGTTTTGCCTGGAGCGTGCCGTTTCCTGAGTTGTTTGTTGTCGCTGTAAACCATTTCAGTGTTATTGCAACGTTTATTCCACACTCAACCTCTTGTCACAATGCTCAAGCCCGAAACCTCAGCACCTGCTGTTCATCTCCCCGTGCATTTCCTCTCCTCTCATACAAAAAGCATTGTTATTATTTAGGTTGTTCAAACTCATAGGATTCGAATGAGTGTCGAGTTCAAGGAGAGAAACTGTAGAGGTTTCACTTTGTGTAAACAGTATCTATACCTACTGGTGGCCAATCAGATGAACGGTAATTTACATAATGCTGAGGAACCATCCAGTGAGTTCAGTCATGGCAGAGCATTTTGTTATTTGTGACCCAGTCTGGCAAAATGAGTCACAGTGATCAAAAATTCAAAATTGACTTAGCCATACCATTTAAAAGAGGAGACTCTAAGCTTTAAAATGGTATGGCTTACTCAATTTTTAATTTTTGGTTACTGTGACTCATTTTGCCAGACTAGGTCACATTTGTGACTGGCTTAACTGACATAACTTTTTCTATGGTTCAGTTCCGTCCCAGGTCGTTTTTTTCTCACTTGCTCTAGGGCTGTCCTGTTTATTCAACCAATGAGCATAATTAATGCTTGCTTAATTCAGCATGCCATCAAGGCAGACACCATTAGCTCTGATGCACAGTGTCTGGAGTGATGGTGTTCTCGTCACACCTCGTTCATTACCTCTGCAACTCCTCATGCTTGTGTCCTTGAGAGAATACAGAAGAGAGGAAGGGAAAGGAAAGAGCTTCCAGTGCTGGAACAATCACTAAAAAGCAAACACTAGTCTTCTCCGAGTCTGTAAAGCCTTTGTGGACTGGGAAGTGTTTGAGCTGTAATTGGGAGAAAATTTTGTTCGTGGAGATATGTTCAGAATGTAAAAGAGTTGCTGAGATTTTGAGATTCTGAAAGGCTTATTTGTTATAAGCATGATGTTATTAAGCAACCTAATCTATAGTTCAATTCTTTATTTAAAAAAATGCTCATATAAAATAAAGCTTACACACACGTGTGTTAACAGTGCTGCAGCTGACAAGCATCTGTGTGTGTTTTCCACATGCCTGTATGGGTTTCCTTTGGGTACTCCAGTTTCCTCCCACAGTCTCACGACATGCTGATTGGGTCAAGTGACTACTCTAAAGGTGTGAATGTGACTGTGACTGGTTGTTTGTCTCTGTGATAACTCTGTGATTGATCCACACTGATCCACCCAGGGTGTACTTTGCCTAGGCTAAAGTTAACGCTTGTAGAAAAAAACTATTTATTCTTGCTATCCGTCACCTTACTAGAACCTAAAACCTTTTAACAAAGAAGACCAATGGGGGTTCTTGATTTAGAAGGATTAGTGCACACTTTTGTTTGTCAAGGTTCAGAACCAACTCTTAAGCTTTTTTGGAGTGTTGTAAGAAAGCCTTTGTGTATTTAAAAATCGCATCATTCTGTGCACTGTAAAAACAGAAAAGCAGTAATCTGGAGATCAATAAGTTCAAATTCTGATTTTGTCCCTGGCTGGAAGTCTGAGGAAGTGAAATTGATCATGTCTTCTGGGTGGGAGGGATTTCAGACTTTCTCTCTCCTTTGTCAATCACCCTGGTCAGTTGTGGGTATGTCATGTCATGTCATGTCATTTTCTGAACCGCTTATTCCTAATTAGGGTCGCGGGGAGAGTTGTGGGTATGTGTGAACCCATATATGGGGCAAACGGGTTATGTTTCTCCGTGATGCGAATTCAGCTGGCTGCCTTCACATGTCTTAGAGGAAGAATTTTTCGCCCTTACACTCTTTGCATGGTAGCTGTTGTATGAAAGAGGAGAACTTGCTATGAGAGAGGATTTACCAAGTTCAGTTTAGAAAGAACATGGGTAAAAAATACAATACATCACACTAATTAAATATTTAATTTTCATTTTTTTTATTTTGCTGCCATGGTTTGGGTTCATGACTCCATATCCACAGGATAGAGCTCATGAAAATAAAAATGATGCAAACACGGCCTTTCCAGACCAGATCTCAACCCACTTAAACACCCACAGGACTCTGTACCACAGTCTTCAAAACAGTGACTAAAGGAATATTTTTTTGAAGAATGCTGCAGTATCTTGTGAAACACAAGACTTGTAAAATCTACACCAGTGCATGGAAACTGAATCATGACTCAATGATTTGTCGTCCCCCCCTTAATTCATCACCAGGTACATATTCACACACCTGACAAAATAATTTTGGTCTATGTCATATTTATTAGTAAGTAATCTATATTTCATTCTGAAGCTCTAATTTTAAATTAAAGTACTGGGTATGAACACTAGAGAGCACTCTCTCTCCTCTTCATCCCATCAATCTTACTCGCTGACATTCTTTGATTTCTGCCTATTTTCATGACTGGAACATAAAGTTCCACAGGCTGTGCTGTTGAGATATGCCTATGAAGTGATATATTTTGCTTGAAGAGTATGGCACATCAAGCCTGACATGGAAGTACAGACTCCACAACAGCTGGTTCACACTCTGAGAGTCGTAGGAAAATTACATTAGGATTGTGAATTGGTGTAGATGTGGAGATCGCTCATAATGTACCAGAATAGGACCAAAAAAAAAAAAAAACACCCCTACTTATGGCACAATGCCTTTCACTGTTGCATTATTAGTTATAGGCATGCGCACAGCTGTTATGAGCTGCCTGCCAGCCTCTGCAATTCTGGAAATGCAAACACTCAATAGAACAGTTGCTGGTGATGTTAAACAAAGATGAATAAATAGAAATTAAAAGTGTGCATTAATTTGCCACAAATGAATGCGCACCTCATTTGCAGACTTTAAAATGTATTCCAAGGGTATACATAATCCTGAATTAGTATTCAAACTAGTATTAGAGGATGAATGCAAAAATGGAAGCAAAACTAAATCAGATTCTAAGAATTTCCTTTCAGTGCTTTAAATAGACCATAAACTCATCTTTGTAACAAGGGTTTTGTGTAGACTTTACAGACCAACAGGCCACTATGTCAAGTCAAAGGTCATGTTTGCTAATATAAAGCTGGCACTTTCAGTATGCTAGTGACATTTGCCATTGCCACTGCCAAGCAGTCTGTGCCAGGACTGAAGGGAGAGACACCACAGAAGCAAAAGATACTCAGGTGGAAAGCATGCTATCCATGGTGGCCTTTAAAACATAACAGGTCCAGACACGAGTCTTGTGCTAATTGAATAGCCCTTTGTTATACCACGTTCTAAACCTTTATATAAGGGCCACATAAAGGGACATGGAGGAAATGTTCCAGGACAGATATGAAAAAGTGTGAATGCTTCATAAAACTGAGTAATGTGACCTTAAAATTCATGTTCCTTTAAATTTCCCGGCAAATAGAAGGCAAAAAAAGAAGAGAGATGTGGAACAGATATTCTAAATATACAGGGCAGAAAAGTATTATGGGAAATAGTCTTGAAGGAAATGTGTTCAGGAACTAAGAAGCAATTTGAGAGGATTTGACAGGATTTAGGTGAGTTATCATGGCTTTTAGAGAACTCTCTTCTTCATTCACAGAGCTGCCGCAAAGTGGGCTCGTCAGACATTCAAATCCGCGATACGGTTTGCCAATCCATCTTTGCTAGTTAAGAGACAAGGGGTGGTAATTGAAACATTTTCCTCAGGAGTTTTGCTTCAGAGAATAGAAAGACTGAGCCTCAGAGAGAGAGAGAGAAGAGCTTATAGATTAGAATTACTGAGTATGAAGTATCACCTAGAAGCCATCATATAACAAATATCGTCTGCTGTAATGAAAGGCTGCTTTGAGAATAGCAACAAATGAATAGTGTACATGATATTGACCTAAGCCTACGCACATGTATAAAGAGGAAGCCTAGGAAATATACAGTACAGACCAAAAGTTTGGACACACCTTCTCATTCAATGAGTTTCCTTTCTTTTCATGACTATGAAAA
>JAQMYF010040594.1:0-10658 GCA_030014195.1 Neosilurus mollespiculum | reverse complement strand
TATCTATCTATCTATCTATCTATCTATCTATCTATCTATCTATCTATCTATTTATCTATCTATCTATCTATCTATTTAGTTATTTGATTTGATTTGATTTGATTTGACTTTGCTATAATGTATTAATCCCGCAAGGGAAATTATTGCCTCTGCATTTAACCCATCCAAAGTGAGCGCACACACACGTAAACAGTAAGCACACACACTCAGAGCAGTGGGCTGCCACATGCATTGGTGGTGCTCATAGAGCAGTTGGGTGCTAGGTGCCTTGCTCAAGGGCACTTCAGCCATGAATGTGGAGGAAGGGAAGGTGCTGCTCATTCTCCCATTGCCACACATTTTTCCTGCTGGTTTGGAAATTGAAACCATGAGATTTCGGTCCCAAAGCTGCTTCTCTAACCATTAGGCTATGGCTGCCCCCCAAAAAAGCATACCAAGCACAGTTGGTTGTTTGCCAAGGTGCACACATGTCATACAACACCTAAAGACAGGGGTCACAAGGATTTGATCCAGGGACCTCTTGATCTGCAGTAAAATGCTCTACCACTGAACTATACCCCGTCATACTTTAAAGACCTTTTGCTTTTCATGGAAAATGTCATTTTAAAGAGCACTCACCCACTTCACAACAGGGCACTTCACAATATTAACTCGTGGAATGGATAAATAAATTAACAAGACAGCTGATATAAATGAAAGCAGAAAAAGCTAGTAAAGGCACTGAAAAACAAACCCAGGCTTTGTCACCTATTAATCTATCGGGAGCTCACATAAATGCATATATAGTATTGCATTATGTTATTACATATTACATTATGTTATTACATGTTATGTTATTAACAAATGGGTGCACTTCACTATTGCTCTGAGCTATTCACTGATTTACTAGTGCAAAAGTGGGCCAAGTCCAAAATCCAAGATGGAAGCACCCATGTCTGAAGCCTCCACATCTAGGGAAAACATACCTAAAAACGAGCCTCTCTTATAATAGAGGACTCTGAAAGTATTACTTTAGCAAGGACACCACTGCATCTGTTTATTTGTATGTAACTGAATTATTTGTTATTTTTTTTGTAATATTGCTAAATTTCCCAGATATTTGGACCAACATTAATAAAATATTTAGCACAATAAGACTTCTCATGCATACCCATAGGTTGTTTGAGCAACAAAAGAGAGGGTGGAGACAAAAATTTGGTCCTGTAGGTAGACAACTATGCACTGCCTTACTACAATGTGCAAAACCAACAACAAAAAAAACTTTATCAACTTAAAAGTAGACAAAGTGAACATATAAACCTGAGAATTGAAAATGGCCTCCTAGAATTGCTAAATTCCTAAAAATATTTAAAATAATAATAATAATACAAATGAAACAATCTGCCTCATTAATTTAAGTTTTAAATGTTCTGCACAATATGAGCACTCATGCCCCTCATGCTCTACCAAATCCAGGTGAAAGTTGGCAGCAAAATCAGTAGTTTAATGGAACATGAACTCGTTGAATGAATAATTAAACTAACAAGACAGCTGATACAAAGGAAAGCAGAAATCAGCAATTAAAGGCACTGAAATTCAACCGACCCAAACCAGCAGGATAAATGTGTGGAGGTGGGGGAGTCAGCTCCACCTTCCCTTCCTCCACATTCATGGCTGAAGTGCCCTTGAGCAAGGCACCTAACCCCTAACTGCTTTTCGGGTGCCCCCAATGTGTTTGGCAGCCCACTGCTCCGAGTGTGTGTGTGTGCCCACTTTGGATGGGTTAAATGCAGAGGCAATCATTTCCCTTGTGGGATTAATACAGTATAGCAAAAATAAATAAATAAATAAATAAATAAATAAATAAATAAATAAATAAATAAATAAAATAATAGTAATAATAATAATAAAAAATCTATCTGAAGCTCTGATTTTAGGCAGCAACTTAAATCTGTATGTTATTGCATATTATATAGTGACTAGAACCAAAAGAAGCATTTCTACCAATGTCAAGATATAACCAAAAACAATTTAGGGAATAATGGGAATAATTTAGGTGCTGCCTAAGAGCAGAGCTCTGAAAATGTTTGCAATTATTTCTGGTAAAGAAATAGCCATAATATAACGTATTTCATATCAACATATAGCATTAGCACAAGCGGCTAATTGCAAAATTCCCAAGATATCAAAAGACACAACTGCACTGCTTAGGAGAAGTAACTATCACATACAAGGAATTCAAACGTTTCTTTTACAAACCCTACATATCCTTCAGTTGACATGAGGAAGAAACCTTGGGTGGAACAAGACTGAAAGGGAAACCCATCCTCATTTGGGTGAAACCAGATAAAATACAAACCAGGTAGGAGAAACTTCACCATAGTTTAACATGAAGTCTGGTTGGTTATACCACGACTGTAAGTCCTAAATCAT
Organism: Neosilurus mollespiculum; assembly: GCA_030014195.1. NCBI lineage: Eukaryota > Metazoa > Chordata > Actinopteri > Siluriformes > Plotosidae > Neosilurus > Neosilurus mollespiculum. The sequence continues at coordinate 8,246 of JAQMYF010040594.1, read as the reverse complement.
TTTAGCAAAAGAGTTTATATCACCAGCAGTGAAAAGTCATGTTCATAGTCTCTGAGTGTACATCTAAGCCCATATGGATTTTCATCAGCAGAAGTGAGGGGCTTCCAAGATGAGAACTCAAGCCAGCATTAGCACACCAGTACAGGCCACAGGACTCAGAAAGCAGAAGGATCAGGAGTATCCAGATCACTGGCATCCTAGAAGCAGCGTGTGTACCTCAGCAAAATCAAGGGGGGTGGGGGGGGGGTGGAAGAGTTTATTAGTGCTGAGTAAAAGCAGGGACTCCGGCATGACTTACTATGTCAGCATAAATGAAAAGAGAGAAACCAGAAGGAAGGCAGACATGAGAGCACCCTCTAACATTGGGCAATCAGCCACTCCACTGTCAATAGACCTGGGTGAGAATGTAGAATGAGGGAGTGACAGCATCCCAGCATCTCAGTTTACCAGAACTCTCTATGACTGAGACCCCCAGATCTGATCCTTTACCTAAAAAAAGGCTTTTAACAAAATGCTTGAGTAAACATGTACGTTTTCAGCCTAATCTTAAAAACAGAGATTGTGTCTGAGTCCCAAGCATAAACTGGAAGTTTATTCCATAATTGTGGGGCTTTGTAAAAGAAAGCTATGTCCCCAGCAGTAGTCCTCTGTATTTGAGGTATCACTAAGCAGCTAAGTTTGATCTAAAGGGATGGATCATAAACAACAAGAAGTTTGCTAAGATAATGTGGCACAAGACCATTAAGTGCTTTATAGGTTAAAAGTTATTTATATTCAATTCAAATTGGGAGCCAGTGCAGTGTAGATAAGATGGGGGAGATATACTCATGTCTTCTGGTTCTAGTAAGAACTCTTGCTGCTGCATTCTGGACTAACTGGAGCTTGTTTCTGCACCTATTAGAACATCTAGACAGTAACGCATTACAATAATCTAATCTCGAGGTAATAAAAGCATAAAAGTTTTTTCGCATCATGCAGTGACACCATATTTCTTATTTTAGCAATATTTCTGAGATCAAAGAAGGCTATCTGAGTAATATTATCTACATGAGCTTCAAATTCAAGACCAGGGTCAATAATCAAACCAAGGTCCTTTACTGATACATCAAAACGTACTACGTAATCAGAAACCTCATTTCTAGCTGTCTGGGATCCGAGTACAAGTACTTTTGTCTTATCAGAGTTTAATAAGTGGAAGTTAGTAAGCATCCAGTGTCTAATGTCCTTTACACAATTCTGAACTTTATTAAGCTGGTGTCTCTCATCTGGCATTGCTGAAATATATAACTGTGTATAATCAGTGTAACAATGAAAGCTAATACCATGTTCACAAATAATATTACCCAAAGGGAGCAGGTATAGAGAAAAAAGCAGCGGGCCTAGGTCAGAACCTTGTGGAACACCAAACATTAGAATGTATAGAAAAATCACCACTTACGTCTACAAACTGATAAGGGTCAGTTAAATAAGATTTAAACTAGGACAGGGCCCCTCCCTTAACTCCAACTACATTTTCTAATCTGTCAAGGAGAATGTTATGATCAATAGTGTCAAAGGCTGCACAAAGGTCAAGTAACACAAGCAGGGATACACATCCGTGGTCAGAGGCCACCAGTAAATAATTTACCCCCTTAACGAGTGCTGTGTCTGTGTTATGATGAGGCCTAAATCCTGACTGATACATTTCATGAATGTTATTCCTGCAAAGATATGAACATAACTGCTGTGCTGCAGCATTTTCTAATCTTATCTCTCTTATCTCTCTTTTATCTCTTATCTTGTCTCTTATCTCTCTTTTATCTCTTATCCTGGAGATAAAAGGGAGGTACATAACCAGTACTAAGGGAATAATTAATTCCACATTAAATAAAGGTGTACGTTCCTAATTAATGGAGCCTCAGCTTGACACTCTATTATTTCCTCTTGTAATCCACATGATTGATAAAAAAGAAAAAAACTCCACAGGATTCTCTCAATTCAGTTCAACACTTTACTTCATATAATGAAGACCACGGTACAAAAATTCCACAAGAAAATAAGAAAGGAGAAAATTAAAGTGAGTATGTGTGAGAGAAAGAGAGAAAAAAAAGTAAAAAACAAAACAAAACTGTGCCTCCACTCCGAGTCTGATGCGGTAACCACACCCACCGACACTTAACTATTAACAAGCAGTTAAATATGCAAATTTACTAGAGCACCTTAGTACACTCACTAATACTGCAAACATTACAGATTAGAAATTTCAACCCTTTATATTATCATATACATATTTTTAAATGTTATGAATTAAACCATGAACTTATCACTCACAATGCTTATGAACTGTAAATATTTTCATCTGTAAATATTCCTTTCTATCACAATATACATAAAGTACTATCCAAATTATGAACTTAAGTTACAATCCACATATGAATTAACCAAAAATTAATTTAGGCTTCTACAAAAGGGTTGATCACTTCTGGTAGTACCTGTTTAAAGAAACATGTAGGTACTGGATCTAGCACACAGGTTGATGATTTAAATGAGGAAATTAATGAGATTAGTTCTGTCTCTTGAATGGGGCTAAAACACTCCAACTGCTGATCTGATAGCGGTATATTATTAATTACCGTTTTAGATACTGACTTTAGGGAATACATTTTTTGCCTGATATTTTCATAGTTCATTTTGTTAACTGATCATTTTTGTTACCTTTCATTAGATTTCAAAAATATATTGCTCTAGAAGCACTAAAGGGCCAGGGTGCTAATTTTTTCTCTATGATTGGTTTTGTTTTTAGAGGAGCTACATTATTTACCATATAGTGTAAATAGGGTAGCTTGATCGAGTTCTGTGGGGTCTGATGGTGATCCAGTCCAATAAATTTATTTCTATAGAGTTTTGTATAATATCTAGATTATCAGTACAAATAACTGCGATGCCTCATCCTCTACCAGTTAGATGAGGTTGGTGCATATAATTGTATCCGGGAGGACTCGCTTCATTTAATGCTACATACTCATTGGGTTTTATCCATGTTTCTCTTAAACACATTACACTAAACTCCTGATCAGTAATGATTTCATAAACAATAAGCACTTTAGATGTAAGAGATCTAACATTTAACAATCCTATCTTTAAATCAAAGGTACTGGCTGTAGATTAAGTATGATTTAAATTTATGTTAATAAGATTACGAAAACAAACTCTCTGAGTGTTTTTAAGTTTTTTTTTAGTTCGAGGAACAGGCACAGTTTCTACAGCATTGAACTTGACCTTGAGTGATTACTCTGCGCAGCTAGCAGATGCTCGTTTGCCTGTTTGTCTGCTCTCTGGCCTTGGCTCTGGATAGTCACTGACTAGACCTGTTCTTAGACTATGTGCTATGCTGCAAGAAATGAGAGCGGCACCTTCATGAGTGGGATGGATACCGTCCCGCTCTATCAGGCCAGGTTTACCCTCAATAGCACTCCAATTATCTATAAAGCCCACTTCTAGGCACCCAGACTTCCTACTGCAGGAACAACGCTACTCTCACTCTCACTAGCCCTCGCTCAAGTTTGGATGCGCACTTCTAATGCTCCAATCTTCCAAAAATAACCATTAAATTTACATTTTGATGTGATCCTGAATCTAGAAACTTCATTAAAGGTGTCAAATAACCTAATTAATGCCCTGAACTCAAAAGATGGGAGGGTGGCTAATTTCCCCAAAAGCAATACCCCTTGTGCCTAAAAACATTTTAAAAATTGAAACACTTGCACAAATAATTATATTGAAATGATTTATCAGTTTACCCACAACATTGGTCAAATTATGTAATGTGCCATGTAAATGACCTAACCTAAAATATCCCAACACTAATCCTAATAAGTTAATCAACTAACCTTAAACCGTGGTAAACATAGAAACATTCCTGGTCCAACCTAAACTAGTCTTAGATTTCTAATTCTAAAGTAAGCATCTGGTCACTGCTATACAAACTTGGCCCAGGTGCTAACGTTTGGTGTTACACTCGCCTTATTTACTGACACATTTTGAATTTAATCATATCAGTATGTTTTTTGCAGTTTAGGCTACAATCTGCATTTGCATGATAATGAACTTAATTCATCAGCAAGTTGTATCTTGTAAGTTGCAGTTGTTTTTACCCTCATGTTCAAAGATATTTTCTCCTGCGATTAAGCTGTCCACACTTCCGATCAACACCAACTTCTTCCATTCTTTGCAGAATTGTTTTGTCCATTCAGAATTGTCTAGTTCGTACTTTTTTCACTTAAATTATTATGTTGGTACTGCAAAAATACCAATAGCATGAAACAAATAATAAATGATTCAAAACTGCACAAAGGCTTACCTACATCCCTCCAATCATGGCCTCCATCAGTCGATGTTGACCATGGATAAGACGCCCTTTTAGTTTGTTGTTGTGAAGCTGGTACAAGGTTGTTTGAGGCTGATCAGTCCGATGCAAGAAAGGCAGTCCCTACCACATCTGGTCTGAGGCAGGGTTTGCCTCACTTGTGTGCACCTTCCATCTGGCTCTTTTCTTAGGCCAGGGTCTGGAGTTTTTCCTCTCCTGACTTTATTTGTTTCTACAGAGTGCTGCACCAGCTGCTGTGGTCAGCTGCTTTGTCCTCCCAGCTCTCTGTGTTGATGTCAAGAGCTTTCATGTCACGCTTACAGACATCCTTGTAGTGAAGCAGAAGACGGCTAAAATATTTTTTCCCGAGGCAAGCTCAACATACAGGATGTTCTTAGGTATGCGTTCATCTTCAATTCAGTACACATGGTCGAGCCAGAGCAGCCTGCGTTGTGGGAGCAGCGTATACAAGGTGGGTTGACCAGCACATTTGGGGACCTGGGCATTTGGCACTTTGTCACTCCATGTGATGCTGAGGATGCGACATAGGCAGCTGTTCAGCTTCTGCTATTGCATGACATATGCTGTCCATGCCTTGCTGACATACAGCAGAGTACTGATGATGCAGTTGTTGTACACTGCCATCTTGGTTGACACTGTCAATTTGGGATTCCTTTATAGGACATGAGTCAGACTATCGTTGTTGAGGCCTTTCCAATACGCTGGTTGATTTCTGCATTGATGAACAGGTTGTCTCTGATGATAGACCTGAGGTATGTAAACTGGATGACAACATCTCTTTCATAACTGCCGATAGTGATGACAGGTGGTGTGTCCATTTCTTGACCTAGCATGTTGGTCAGACTTCAGGCTTATGGTGAACCTGAAGCCTTTACATGCTTGAAGAATCTGTCCATGAGACACTGGAGTTGCTCAGCATGTGAAATGACTGTGGCATCATCAGCGAAGAGCATGTCTCTGATAAGGGCCTTGCTCACTGTGGTCTTTGCTCTCAGTCTAGTGAGGTTGAACAGTTGTCCATCTCATCTGGTGCTTAGGTACACTCCTTCTGTTAAAGTCTCGAAGGCATGCCTCAGGACCAGAAAAAAGAAGCGAAAAGGGTGGGCGCAAGGAGGCAGACTTGTTTTACCTCTCTTGATGTCAAATGGCTCGGACATGCTGCCCTATTACTGGACAGTTGCTTTCATGTTGTCATGGAAGGACCTGATCATGTTGTGTAGTTTCGGGGGGCATCTTATTTTCAGGAGATTGTTGAAAAGCCTACTCCTGCTGACCAGGTTGAATGCTTTGGTGAGGTCAATAAAGGCAGCATAGAGGGGCTTCTGCTGCTCTCTGCACTTCTCCTGTAGTTGAAATAGGGAGAAGATCATTCATTCATTCATTTTCTGAACCGCTTAATCTTAATTAGGGTCGCAGGGAGGCTGACGCCCATCTCAGCTGACTCTGGGCAAGGGCAGAGTACACCTTGGACAGTTTGCCAGGCCATTGCAGGGAAGAAACACACTGACAGCAACACAGTGACCTACTCTTTACACTTTTCATAACCCAGTTAGCTGCACTGGGGGGACAGCAGTGACAACTCGGTGATAGTAGGGCTTGAACCCATGACTTTTGGATCAGTTAGCCAGCACCCTACCACTGGGCCCCCACTGCCTAGGGAGAAGATCATGTCTACTGTTTTACGTTCTGCTCGGAGGCCACACTGGGACTTTGGATAAACACGCTTGGCTAGTTTCTGGAGGCATATTAGAATGACGCGGGTGTAGTGTTTGTCTACAATGCTCCGGAGGGAGATGCCCCTGTAGTTATTGCAGTCACTACTGTCACCCTTGTTCTTATAAAGGTTGACTATCTTTTCATTTCACATGTTTTGCAGTACAGCTCCTCTCCAGCACTGACAGAGGACATCATATAGTGGCTGCAGGAGGGTGGTTTTGCAATGCTTAATCAGGTCTGGTGGGATACCATCCATGCCAGGTGCCTTTCTGCAGGCCAAGCTGTCAATAGCCTTGCTGAGTTCCAATGTTAGCTAGGCATTTGGCTCCTCCATAATGGGCAGAGGTTCGATGGCGTCTAAAGCTTAAGTTAGCATGATGTTTTCTCTGGAGTACAGCATAGTGCTTTACCCATCTCTTCATCTGCGTTATTTTGTTGGTTATCACTTCTCCATTGAACAATTTGCTCTGAGTTGGACCTAGAGCTTTCTGCATCTTGGTGGTATCAATGCATGGCTTCCCAGCTTGCTTGTTGCAATACATCTTCTTTGGGAGTAACCTGATCTTGCCGCACACAAGTGAGTGGTCAGTGTCGCAGTCGTGCTATGTGGCATGTGCAAGTGAGGAGCATGAGCTTTTTTCTTGCTGCCATGTAAAGCTATGTAAAATCTCTATTATATTAGAAATAGAAATATATGGATTTATTTTTATTTTATTTTTATCATTCACAAGATTTTTCTGTAGCCTTTGCAGCCGTTAATCCAATGTTTACGCATATTCCCGTAGACAATATTTAATGTGAAATAATGCAGCCAACACAAGTCGAGAGTGAAAAGAAATACATTTATATTTGTTAAAGATCACTTTAATTTTATAAGATAACCATGTTATCTTGTGAATGATAAAAATAAACACTAATATCGGCGTGTTTTCAGAAGACACTTTATAAGCATGGATTAAGGGTATTTTCCTCAGCTGAGTTGTGGTGCAGTGGATAATCACAGTGCTTTCACAGACTTGTCTTTTAACGTGCTGACCAGGGTTCGAATCCCGCTTGCGCTCATTTTAATTATTGAGACCTTTATTAATTTTATTAATTTATTTTTGCTTTTCTATCTATTTTATTCATATGTTTTGAGACATGGCATATGTTTCACTTTATTGAACAGCAAAGTGGAGCACAAGATTTCACATTGAACAAGTGTTATCATCTTGACGAATCTGCAGAAGTCAAACAGAAGTATGGCAAATGTCATTTATCTTAATAATACTCACTCTTGAATTAATTAAAAAAGGTCAAATTCAAACTTCTTTACTTACCGTAGATAGAGTGAATGGCACCTGTGAAAGTGCACTTTGAAGTGCAGCTCACACACCTGGCATTAGCACTAGTTCTATCTCTACTGCTTGGAGAGAGCTGGCGGCCACGTTCATCTATCCTGCACGGTCCTGGGTTGTGGGTGTGGTTAAGCTTGAGGTACCGCCCGGGGCGTGGGCAATTAGCATATTAACATTTAAATTTAACATTAGATTTAACATTTAGATTTAGATTTAACATTTTGAATGGGAAAAAATATATTTTTGTTGTTAAAGTGAAATATTTAATTAATCCTGTTTATTCTTTGTATTTCTCGTTATTATCTACCTCATGTATTCTATATGCATTAACCTTTAAGTTTGGATCGTGAGATTTTTTCTCTGTGTTTATGTAGGCTTCACTCCTTATTTCACATCTGTGTTGTATCAGACTATAATGGTTCCACTAGCGAAATTCCATAGATAACATCCTATAGATTTATAGTCTGAATTGCACTTAGTGAAATTCCAAAGGATGACCCCTCTTTGACCCTGTCACACACACACACACACACACACACACACACACACACACACACACACACACACATGGGCTAATGCCAGTGCCCCCGTCTTATCCATACCCTTTTATATTAAATAGGGGTCCACCACGTATGAGCAGAGGCAGAGGACAAGGCCTTTGATCACTCATCGTGCAACACAGACTTTTAACCAGCAGTTTTATGCTCACCAGAGTGTCCTGTGAATCTCATGGGGAGAGATATTCTCACAAAGACTTTTGCATCACTGCTCTGCTTTTCCATGGGATTACTAATAATATGGATGCAAATAAAGCTGCTCTTCTATTT
>JAQMYF010040593.1:0-10660 GCA_030014195.1 Neosilurus mollespiculum | reverse complement strand
CTCCAGTGTACAGTGTGGATTCTTCAGTCCAGCAGAGAGCAGCTTCACTCCTGAATTCTGAATCAGTTCATTTCGACTCAGGTTCAGTTCTCTCAGTCTGGAGGAGTTTGAACTGAGAACTGAGGACAAAACTCTACAACTTTCTTCTGTCAGATTACACCAACACAGACTGGAAGAGAAATGATGAAATATCAAAACACTGATCTCAAACACACAAACACAGCCGTAATACAGCTAAAGTTTATCCTGGAACAGAAATGTGGGAGCGCTGGGGGGTGGCGCCCAGCATACACTTTTTAAACGTAATAAAAATTTCGGTAAAGATCAGATCACCCTGAACAATTCATGGCCGCTTTCAGTCTTTGCAATCTCGCTAAGAACACTGAGCTAAACACAGAGTTTGTACAGTCATTAGTGAACCAAGTGAATTGATTAAACACACCACAAGTGAATCAGTTAAACACACCACAAGTGAACCAAGTGAATCTCTTAAACACACCACAATGAACCAAGTGAATCCGTTAAACGCATCGCAAGTGAATTAAGTGAATCAGTTAAACACAAGTGAACCAAGTGAATCAGTTAAACACAATACAAGTGAATCAAGTGAATCGGTTAAACACACCGCAAATGAATCAAGTGAATCAGTTAAACACAACACAAGTAAACCAGATGAAACGGTTAAACACACAACAAGTGAATCAGTTAAAAACAATACAAGTGAACCAAGTGAATTGGTTAAACACACAACAAGTGAACCAAGTGAATCAGTTAAACACACCGCAAGTGAATCAAGTGAATTGGTTAAACACACCACAAGTGAACCAAGTGAATCAGTTAAACACACCGCAAGCATTTTCAGATCTCTCCAGAGATGTTCAATTGGATTCAAGTCTGGGCTCTGGCTGGGCCACGCAAGGACATTCACAAAGTTGTCCTGAAGCCACTCCTTTGATATCTTGGCTGTGTGCTTAGGGTCGTTGACCTGCTGAAAGATGAACCCCTCCCTAGTCTGTGGTCAAGAGCGCTCTGGAGCAGGTGTCTCTGTACATTACTGCATACATCTTTCCCTCTGTCCTGACTAGTCTCCCAGTTCCTGCCTCTGAAAAACATCCCCATCTCATGATGCTGCCACCACCATGCTTCAAGGCAGCGATGGTATTGGCCTGGCGATAAGCAGTGCCTTGTTTCCTCCAAACATGATGCCTGGCATTCACGCCAAAGAGTAAAATTTTTGTCTCATCAGACCAGAGAATTTTGTTTCTCAGGGTCTGAGAGTCCCTCAGATGACTTTTGCCAAACTCCAGGTGGGCTACCATATGCTTTTTGCTAAGAAGTGGCTTCTGTCTGGCCACTCTACCATACAGGCCTGACTGGTGGATTGCTGCAGAGATGGTTGTCCTTTTGGAAGGTTCTCCTCTCTTTACAGAAGAACACTGGAGCTCTGAATGAGTGACCATTGGGTTCTTCGTCACCTCCCTGACTAAGACCCTTCTCCCCTGATGGCTCAGTGTAGACGGCCAGCCAGCTTTAGGAAAAGTCCTGGTGGTTCCAAACGTCTTCCATTAACAGATGATGGAGGCTACTGTGCTCATTGGGACCTTCAAAGCAGCAGAAATCTTTCTGTACCTTTTTCCAGATTTGTGCCTTGAGATAATCCTGTCTCAGAGGTCTACAGGCAATTCCTTTGACTTCACGCTTGGTTTGTGCTAAACATGCGCTGTCACCTGTGGGACCTTATATAGACAGGCGTGTGCCTTTCCAAATCATGTTCAATCAACTGACTTAACCACAGGTGGACTCCAGTTAGCTGTAGAAACATCTCAAGGATGATCAATGGGAACGGGATGCACCTCAGCTCAATTTTGAGCTCCATGGCAAAGGTTGTGAATATTTATGTACATGTGATTTTTTTTTAAATACATTTTCATTATGGGGTTCTACTGTGTAGAATTTTGAGGGAGATAAATGAATTGAATCTATTTTGGAATAAGGCTGTAACATAAAATGTGGATTACAGAAGTTCTGTGAATACTTTCCAGATGCCTGAAAAATGGATCTAGCCCATTTTTAAACAAAAATATATATTTAAAAAATGCATATAAATTTCCACAAAAAATAAATATGGGATTACGCGGTTCAGAAAATGAATGAATGAATGAATAAAAATATATTATAAAATATATGTGTTTCCTCCATATATTGAATCCATCGACAATTCTCTACAAAAACATGACAGTAACACTGAATCCTTCATCACAGAGCTTCGGATTAAGCAATAAAGAAGCTCTCAGTCACTGTTCTTTATTTAGAGGTGGGACTTATACAAGCAAACCAGCAGGATGCAGTCAGAACCTGGATGATTTGGAGTGCCTGTATTAAGAGAGTAGACAACCTTGGGATTAGACGCCATTTAGTTTCCATTCAGTTCGAGGCGCTGCATCATGAGTTCAGAGTTGAAGTTTATTAGGCCAAAGTTAATACAGTTCACAAAAGAATATCTTGGAAATTAGTTAAATATTTTTGTTTTGGTTCATTTCAAACTTTTAGGTGTGCTTTAGAGTAGATATATTTGTTTTCCTTCCAATAAAATACTAGTGAGATAAAAAACAGCAGTCACACTGGACCATTTTTGCTGTAATTGAAAGTGTGTGTGTGTGTGTGTGTGAGTGTGTGCTAAGATAACTAAGGTCTGTCTGGAAATGAACCCAGGTGTTTGTGAGTGCCATAGTTGGTGTAATATTTTTGAGAATTATTTTACGCTATTTACACATCAGTTGTTGATAAGAGAGATTGAGAAACACAGGACTTGGTAACGTCTTTAAACCCAGCTGCTATTCTGATGTTGGCTCCACAGAAATCGAACTAAATTGCCATTTATCTTTATTTTTAGTAATTCCTATTCTTATTAGTCCAGTAGGTGACCACCAAACTGTAAGGGACTCTCTGAAGTACCAAAATCTACATGTCAGGTATATGATATTTCATCAGATACCACTTGTCATGTACTCATCCAGGTTTTTAACGATTCTAAGTCTCTGAAATGATGGAGAGAATTATACAAATATAACAAAAGCAGACAAAGACATCAGATGAGGTAACAATTTATATTTAATGAGCTGTAAACATGTAAAAGAAAAAAATTCAATATAAATAGAACTTCACAAATATGTACTATTGACTATTCAGTTCACTCGCACTGTACAAACTGTACTAAAACCATAACACTTATTTACCTTAGAAATGATGTAGAAGATGCTTCCATCCAGTATGAAAAGCAAAAAGCTAGTGCAGGGTGTGCAGACAGATCACACTGCTTATCTACAAACGAGAAAGGGCCGAGAAAATAGGAGTGAAAAAATGTATCCAACTCCTAGGTAGGTTACCATGCCTATTAGGACATTACTGCCAAAAAGTCACCACTTCATTTTACATGATCAGATAGCCAAGAGCCATTGATTGTATAATTACTACAGTAATTAATATGAATCTGCTGGTAACATTATTTGACCTTAACTGATGCAGTGAGTACTGCCTGAATTAAGCAAAAGAAAAAAAAATCAGATGAGTCCCTATTTACCCTGCTAGCCTGTGTGTCAGGCTAAAAGAGGAAATGCATGGAATGATGCACCCATCATGCATAGTGGCCACTGTGCTTCCGGAGTCAGTGTCATAAGCAACAAGACACTCATCAATAGGGTTTGAGTCTTAGGAGGTTAAAATGAGGGATGTGCCCAAGATGACATTATGCAGTGGTTCGACTCTTCCATCCTCAATACAAGATCTTGGTGAAAGACTAATACAACTCTGGACTGCCCAACATTTTTTTTTTCTTTGGGCTGAGCTGTGTATTTTATTCCATTTTATTCATTTCTGCACAGGAAGCAATGGACTATACATTTTCTCTAAGAAGGATGGTGGACAAAATATATATGGGGAGAGAGTGACAACTTAGGCCTCCTCATACTCCCCTGACTGCTTTTTTCTGAGCATGACTCGGTCATCCCTGAACACAAGAATTGGCCCCATAAAACACCCTCTAAGGGACCTGGCCCTATGTGACAAAGTCATGGTTGAATATCATGCAAAACTATCCTTTGCTCTTGAATCCATCCAAAAACAGGTGAAGGCAGCTCTCCTACAGGCAGCAGCAGAACCTCTGCATGACCTGAAACCAGGTTTCGGACAGAACAAGGAAGAACAAGTCACAGTGGACTGAGCCATTCCAGATCCTTCTCACCATGTGAAGCATGAGCCACCCAAACAGATAGAAAGGTCTACTGTCAGACTGACATAACACTAAAAAGCAGCTAAAGACTATGATTCTCCATTCAGTGACATCCCTGATGACATATGTTCCTCCATCTTTTAAAAAATATCTGCATAATATAAAAATATCTGATGATTTTCTTTACATTAGTAAGACATTACTGGTTTCACACCCCAAGTACTTGCTATGAATCTCCAGTGTTTAATGGTGACAAAGAAATAGCCTTAGCATTTTCTTACAGAAGGATTAATGATGAGATGTCTTTTCTCTCTTTAGCTTATCTCTTGCTCCTAGGGGACCCTTAGGAGAAATAATTCAGAAATAAATGATATCAGAATGATATGAATATAAGAAGCTCAAACTGATCTCAAGAGATGAGATTGAACAACAGATGAGCAACACACTTTTCCTATGGGGAGTTAGATTGAATCCCTAAAGGAATTTCTGACTCTGATGTGCCCCTGACGTTACACTTTTCCTCTCTTGTTATAGTTGTTGTTCTAGTAGTTTTGTTATCATTTGCATGCTAAAAGGGTGAGAATGTTGGGGAAAGTTATCCTATTATGAGCATATGAAACATTTGTAAATTCGTTTAGATGCTGACCACTGTGAAGTCCCAGGCTGTAACCCATCACCTTAACCACTAAGCCGTCACTGCTGTCCCCCCATTGCAGCTAACTGGGTTATCAAAGGCCGGCCATGTCTCTCACTGTCTGTGGTGAGAGGGATGAAAAAGAACCATTGCTGACTTTCGCAAAGTGTAGGCTGCATAGTCGTCAGCATGTTTCTGCCTTGTGATGGCCTGGCGAGCTGTCCAGGGTGTACTCTGCCCTCATCAAGTCAGCTGAGATGGGTGCCAGCCTTCCCGCGACCTTAATTAGTATTAAGCGGTTCAGAAAATAAACGAAATTACAATAGCACATTTTGATGTGCAAAGACACATACAATGTATGCAAGCTTTTATTAAGTTTGGTTCATTAGTAACCAATTTCAATGCCATTTATATTCCACTAAGTGTTACATGGGAAACAATCCCAATGCAGCAACATCCTAAGCCACAGATCATAATTTTCATTCATTCATCATTTAGGATTGTCAGGAGGCTGGAGCCCATCTTTGCTGACTTTAGGTGAAAGTGGGGTAAAGATACAGCTCGTCAGTCCATCACAGGGCAACAGGCACACAATGTCCTTGGACTGTGGGAGGACAATGGAGTACCTAGAGGAAACCCACACAAGCACAGGGAGAACATGCAAACTCCACACAGAAACATCCTCGCCAAGCCCAGGAGTCAAACCCTGGACCACCGTGCTTTTTTTACAAAGCACTGAATGAGGGAATGAATAGTAAATTAAATAGTGGAATTTAGTTATAAAATTTTAATAAATCTGCAACTAAATAAATAAACATATTTGTACTTTTATGTAGATGAATAGGCAAAAAATATTAAATTTTCCTTCACATGACCAAAATTTTATTTAAAATAAATTATTTAAAAAATTATTTATGTTATAAATATGTTTCTTTCAGAAGTGACTGGCTCTGAATCATTACACTGTTAGCTCACCCTACACATAAGACAATTTTCTTTAATTAGCTGTTTCAGTTATCATGTAGTTATGCGAAGCATCTCTGCAGCCACAAGTTTGTGCTCAGACATGTAGACCACCTGCCGATTTTTATTGTTTGTGCATTTTCCAACCACAGAACTGACATGTGGTACATTTTCAGACATGACACTTGCATCAGAGCAGTGAAACCTCACATCCTCATGTCTCATCTGTGGTTTATCTGCTTCTGACTACCTGCTCCTTTCCCACGCTCCACACACATTCAGTCTGTACCAGACAAGCTTGAATGATGTTCCAACTAATTTGGTTGTTAAAGTGAATTCTGGATGTTATTTGAAAAATTAATCATTCATTCATTTATCTCTAGTAAACACTTTATATTAGATCAAACCTCAAACCCTGGAGCTGGTGAGCTGTTCAGGGTATACCCCGCTTTCACCCAGAGATGGCTGAGATAGGCTTCAATCTCCCCGTTTAATTCTGTCTAATTTTTCTAATATGAATAAATGGTTTGGTAAATCAGTGAGTAAGTTCAATAGTTCATAATGGTGCTGCACTTGTACAAAGCTTCCAGTATGTGGGTTCTGCCATGGTTATAGAGTTCACTGGATTAAATGACTACGAATATGGAATGTTACCATGTATGGACGTTGATTTAAGAAAGGTGGACATTGATTAACAAGTTCTAAAAAGTGAAGTTCTAAGAAAGTTTCATTACATTCTGATGATGAGAAGGGTGACCTCAGGAAATTACCATCAGGCTCTCACTTTTGCTAGCAGCCTTAGATGCCGAGCTTCTCACAGATCTACATAACACACATAAAAACTGCATGAATTTAGTGAACGCTCTGTGCTCTTTAAAATCTCGCTCTGTGTCATCACTGAACATAAGTGAGTTTTCATGATGGAACAATGTGGGTCTCTAATTGCTCTCTATACTAGTCCCAGTCATTACCTTCTCTAAGGGATGGGTGTTTATTTGGACACATGCTGCACATCAAGATGATCTCTTGAACAGAACCAGATACAGCTAAAAATATTTTCGAATTTCCTCTGGTTAAAGTCCAGAAGCGCTGAAACTAATCTTTCAGAAGAGCTTTATAATGACGGGAGTTAGTAAAGGAGTGTCTAAAAAAATGTGTGACTTTGAGCATTATGTAAAACAAAGATAAAAGATTTCAGACGCCTACTTTATAGAATGCACTGCAGTGTAAGGATAGGAATTGACTATTAACCACAGCAAAAAGGTTAACAATCATCAGTTAAAATTTCTTAATGTTCAATTGCCAAAAAAGAAAAATAATTAACATTTAATAACTTTTTGACTGTATATTATGTATATATTCGTTTGGCGGTACACCTTGAGCAGCTCGCCAGACCATCGCAGGGCCAACACACACAATCATTTACACTCACACTTACACCTAGGGACAATTTGAAACTGTTAATTGGCCTAATGTGCATGTCTCTGGACTATGGGAGGAAACTGGAGTACCCGGTGGAAACCCATGCAAGCACAGAAAAAACATGCAATAAGCCGGAGCCAGGTCTCGAGCCAGCAGGACCTACTTACTGTGAAAAGTACATGCTAACAACTACACCACAATGCCCCCCTGGATCATTACATGCAAAAACCAAATGCACTTTTTAGTCTATAATTCTTATTCTGTACAGGAAATAGTTTTTCAAAAACTTAGTTTTGGAAAAAAATTAACTCAAATCATGAGAAAAAACTGAGAATTTCAAGGAAACTATAGAGATAATAAGGAAAGTGATGGGGGATTTTTCTTTTTTTTTTTTAGAGATGTCAGTTGCATGAATAACCACACCCTCTAAACTCAGATTTAACAGACTGTTCCCTCTCATCTTAGCTGATACACAATGATTCAGTGCAAAAATATCTGTGTGTTTCTCTGTGTTATTGGTAAGTGTTAATTATCTCATTTTAAAGAATGCTTTGATTATATTGAATATATGATTTGAATATATGTCTATTATATATATATATATATAATAGATATAGATATTTATATCAGAAACCAGAAATCAGAAACCAAGTACTATTCCAGTATTTATTTCATGTAATATTGAATCATATTGATGAAAATAAGTAAAAAAAAAAATAAACAACAATATATAGTAATAACAAAAACAACAGTAATGATTTTAAGAAAAAAAAGGTCAATATTCACTGTGGCCACCCTTTACTTTGATTACAGCATTTAACCTTTCAGGCATAGTGTTCACATATTTTTTCATTTCTTCACTCAATAAACCATACGTTTACCGCAATACACTTGTCAGAATGATTTTGTTTGGTTCTCATTGCCTACAATAGCATTGTTTAATACATTTTCACCATTTTTACTTCTTTTCATTAGGAGCCCTTTTAGACAAAAGTGATGGTGTATAATCTTCACTGCACACTACTGTATATATATATATATATATATATATAGTATGTGTGTGTGTGTGTGCGTGTGTGGTTGTAGGTTTACTCTCAGAAACTCTGAGTTCTTTAACTTTGGAGGCAGAAGGTGGAGATAAAGTCACTATTTGGTGCCACCATGACCTGATTATTACAGGTTCCATCTTCTGGTATAAACAGTGGTTCAGTTCCTCTTCTTCTTGGGTGTAAAAAGTTTAGGACATCAGCTCCATCAGAACCCTGTTACCTCTTTACTGAAAGTGAGAGAATAGTGATGTCTGTTCAGGACAAGAACACGTCTCTCACCATCACTGCAGTAAATGTCTCTGATACAGGACTGTATTACTGCAGCTTCAGAGAACTGGAACAAATAAACTTCAGTAACTCGACATTTATACAAGTGAAAGGTAAATTTATATAAAGTGAAACGTTTCAGTGAAAGTTGACTGAGAGGACTGAGATTTTGTATAATTAAATAATTTTCCTTTTTTTCCAGACAGAAGTAAATTACTTTCTGTAGACAATGCAACAGGTTTGCTTTGTTTTTCCCCTCACAAAGCTTCTGTACATTTTTTAATATAAAATTTTGATGCAGGTCAATTGAGAAAAATGTTTTCTTTAATGTTTTTACTTCAGATTCTTCTGCTGTTTTCTTTCTACTTAATGTGGTGTTTGGTACCGTGAATGTGAACCTTCTCTGTGGCATGATCTTCACTGCACTGAAACACAGAAAAATACACAGTGGAATTAGAGGTATAACTCCTGTAATAATAAGAATAAGAATAAAAATAAGAATAAAAATAAGAATAAGAATAATGATAATACCCCAAGTGCAGCTTACTGGGTTATCAAATGCCGGCCATTTCTCTCACTGTCTGTGGAGAGATGCATGTAAAAGAACTTTGCTGACTTTCGTCAAGACTAGGCTGTGTTGCTGTCAGCATGTTTCTGCCCTGCGATGGCCTGGTGAGCTGTCCAGGGTTTACTTTGCCCTCACTCAGAGTCATCTGAGATTGGCACCATCCTTCTCGCAACCCTAATTAGGGTTAAGCGGTTCAAAAATGAATTAATTAATAAGTTATTCATAATAATAATAATAATAATAATAATAATAATAATAATAACAATAATCATCATCATCATCATCATTTTTGTTTTTCTGATGCAGTAAGCACTAATGCAGAAAATATTGAGGTAAATGTGAGGTTCATTTAAACACCTGCATACACACACACATACAAACACAAAAAATAAATAAATAAATAATACACAAAAGCATACACACACACACACACACACACACACACACACACAAACAAACCACCCACCCACACTCCCACCAACCCACACACACACACACACACACACACACACACACACACAGAAATGCACACACACAAACCACCAACCCACACATACCCACAGACAGGTTTTGGTTTGATTATAAATGTTATAACAAATAACTATTTTTTTTAATCAGTGAAAGTCTGATTTCTAAATAAATTTTACATATATCCAAAACATTTAAACAAGCAATTGATATCTTTGCAGTTATTGACAAAAGTATTGTCACACATGTGGACATTCATGTATAAAAGCACATATCTCACCAACCTATTAACCTATTTTAATCTATGCTATGACTTAAAATAACCCTCTTATTGTACTGAATAATATGTATTAGAGCACTAGAATTGGAAAGAAATTCCTTCTTATCTTTACAGCTTCTTAAATATAAACATTCCCCTTTTTTGCCTGGACAAAATTCTTGACGCAAAGATATATATATATATATATATATATATAATATTGTGCCCTCACCCAGAGTCGGCTGAGATGGGCGCCAGCCTCCCCGCAACCCTAATTATGATTAAGCGGTTCAGAAAATAAATGAATGAATGAATGAGAAAATAAATGAATGAATGAATATATAATATTGTAGTAAATATACCATTGTATTGAAAAATTTAAAGCATCACTCAAGGTCAATAGTGCCTCTGAATGATGGCTCGTCATGATGATTAATTATCATATTAAAAGAATCAGAAACCTTCGGGATGTTTAAATTACAAATAATCAATATTTGTAAGTGCTACTAAAAATTCTTGAGGCCCAATACACTTGTAATCCATTTTTTAATACACAAGTAAGCTATTTTAGAGGGCAGCTCTCTCATCAAATGGTCAGAAAACAGTCTGTTATCAACCCTATGGTGAGAAATCTGAGCCACCTGTATCTCTGTAACATAACGGGAAGCAATAATCTGTTGATATTTGCATGTTCCCACCCATCTTACATCCCTTTGTGATCCCTCTGTACTGGAGGTGACCTTAAATCATGATGTTTCACTTTCATACATGACTGGCTCTTCGGTGAACTCTGGGTCCAGCA
>JAQMYF010040592.1:0-10661 GCA_030014195.1 Neosilurus mollespiculum | reverse complement strand
TTTAAAGGATTTAGGTACATAACCAGTGCTAAGGGAAGAATTAATTACATTTAATAAAGGGTTGATCACTTCTGGTAGTACCTGTTTAAAGAACCACGTAGGTACTGGATCTAGCACACAGATTCATGATTTAGAAGTGGAAATTAATGAAATTAGTTCTGTCCTTGAATGAGGCTAAAACACTCTAGTTGCTTATCTGATAGCGGTATATTATTATTTACCGTTTTATTTACTGACATATCTGTTTGACAAATGAGTAAGTGAGTAGGAACACTCCATGGTTCCAAGGTTAACATGCTCTCCATTACTTGCTAGTCTAGTTAATGCTTAACTGCACAATTTGGACTGGACAGCTGTTGGAACTCAGAGCCGCCTCTGAGCAGACATATCCCCTGGAAGTTTTCATTGCACCTATTCCTCTTAGCTTTCTTTGTTCTTACCCAATGTACTCAAAAAACTATTAAGAACTTAGTCAAAACAAATGAATTCTCAGTCAGCAGATGAGAAGAAGTAGGTTTTCTTTATTCAGCTATGCAGTCAACAACATGCATTTTTGAAGAGAGCAGCTGGTCTGAAAAACCCCAGAAATTAACCTGTACTTACAGAAGTGTGCAGTGAAGATTATACACCACCCCTTTTGTCTAAAAGGGCTCCTAACAAAACGAAGTAAAAAAAATACTTCTCTATTATTTTTTGGTGAAAATGTATTGATCCATGATATTGTATGCAATGAGAACCAAAAAAAATAACCAAAAAAAATAACTCCAACAAGTATATTGAGGTAAAAATATGGCTAATAAACAAATACTATGTGGTAGTGTATAATCTTCACTGCACAGTACTGTATACTTTGAGTGCCCTATCTCATTAATTTGCATATGCTGAGTCAATTTTTCATTATTTCCATGGTCTAAGCCATTTAGATCCCTCCTTACTAGATTTACATGTTTTCTTATTTCCCGTTATTTTCTCATTTGTCCCGATACCACCCCTAAATTGATGTCATCCTCCCCTTCATCCCCACATCATTTTCTTTTCCTCCAGTTCCCCTTATTTTCAGGCTAATTTGGAAACTTTTAAAAAAGCACCTACTTATAAGCACCTTCTTCCTTGTCAACTTCCTTGTCAACTTTATTTGTCTGTGATCTCTTGAGTTGCACACACAGCTTGTTTTGACCTTACACACTGCCCTTTACAGATCATCTTGATCTCACACGCTTCCTTCCACAACAATGTGTACATTGTTTTCTTTTTATGTCATTTTTACATTACTCTAAGTGGCTTAAAATATGAGCATGATATGAGTAAGCCTTTTAATTGCACTTCTAGCCTTAATATAGCTGAAGCTTTACCATTACACTGCTTCACACTTTCATGCTTCATTGCTATTAGTGTACCAATGACCAGGTCACAGTGCCCGGACAGCCTACTGCTGTTTTTATGTATGTCACAGTGACCCATTCTTTTCTACCCACACTGCCTTCTTCCATTTTGGTGCATATGCTGGGCCTTGAGCCCTTAAGCATTTCATTGCCATCCCTGCTGGCTGCTAAGCTTTGTTTAGGATTATATAGTCACAAGATATGCCCCCTTATTCATCCCATTCTGATTTCTTCTCTTTAGCTCAGTTAGCTTGTCATGCCATCTTTAGAAGGGGAAGAAATATCCTACAGCACCATCGCCATTGCCACGTAACTTGCCTAACCCCTGACCTCCTCGATTTCCTTATATTTCTATTTCTGACTCTCCCGTCAACAACTGGCCAGACTCTCTCACTGGTTACTCCCCCACTTCTCCTTTGAGCTTCCTTCTTCTTCCACTGACCCTTCACTCACACTAATCCCATTGGACATGTTGATTGAGGAGAAATATTCTATGTTTCTTTAATAAATTTTCCCTTTTCCTTCTTTCAGTCTCAGTATGGTTATTACATTAGTACACCAATATCACTGGTTATGCATGATTAATATACAGATTATATGTGATTATCATAGATTTCCATTTATTTAAAGCCACTTACTAAACAATAGCCGAACATTCTAATAGATAAACCCTAGATTAGGATTAGAGTATTGCTGAATTAAAGCAAAGTATAAAATTTCTCCACCATTACCCCCCCCCCCCCCTTGAGACTCTTGAGTCTCACATTCATTTCTCTGTGTTCTTATCCCATATGAGGTTTACATTATCCCTTGTGACAGTATACACAATTTTCATGTACACTTTCTTTACAGATGAGGCACAATTTTTCTTTCGACCCAGGAACTTTACGTGCTGTGACGGGTCCGTTGGATCTCCTGGGAGAGGTTATCAGTACTTCACCAGGAGCTCCTTATCACTATGCGGCTTAAGAAACATTTATATGACCATAAAAATTCACCATAATAAGGTTCTTTTACACTTCTAATGCTTCACCTACACTTTTATAACATTGTTCTGATCCTTTCCCCCTACTTTACCACTTATTCCATTGTCCCTTTTACTCTATTTTCTCATTATTCCTAGCTCACACACCTATTGATCCTACACATTCCCATTATTCCTAGCTCCCACACATCACTTCCCCCTGTTTGCCCTTGTTATGTCATTACACAAGCTTCTTCTCAAGATGAACCAGGAGTGGGCAAAAAAAAGCTTAAATGCCAATTGCATGGCAAAATTTCCATTCTGCCCGCAATATTTTTTGCGTGACAGCGTGTTTCACCAGGGTCACCAAACACACACACACACACACACACACACACACACATATAAATAAATATATGTATATACATATCGACGTATCGAGCACTGTTCTACGGAAAATCGACTCAAGATTTTGTATATATATATATATATATATATATATATATATATATATATATACATGTACAGAATATCATATTGATGCAAAGAAATCATGGTAAATCCAGCAAGAATCAATACCACCACGAAGAGTGGGTTTTATATAGTTCATGTATCCACTTTGGTAAAGGCAAGTTGATATGTTGCCGCGTCCATGGCGCAGCCCAACTGTTTGTCTGCTTTAACAGTTTATGAAGCTATCCTTGAGTGTCTACCACATTGGAGTCCTTATTCTCCCAAGTGTACCAGCACCGAGGTTGTGATTTTAACTTGTTCAGTCGCTTACGCTGGCGTTTGAAATGAGAAGTCCAAAACATATCCACAGAAAGAGATAGTTACCACTTGGACTGTTGCAGACTGGATAATGTTGAGAGTAATAAGAAAGCCATGTGCAGTACAAGTGCCATAAAGCACTGCCAGAGACACTGAATGGTGAAGTTAATAAATGTCCACTGATAGAGAAAGTCCGCAAGGAAGCGCAATGTCTGAAGAATACTTGCGAACATATTAAGACTCCTCCACTCAAAAATTAGTCCTGGTGAATATCTTGTGGACTGGACACACCATTTCCATGTCACAAGCCCAGTCTTTGTCCCATCTACCCTGGGTTTGGGTCTTCATGGTCCTGCAATGTCTTTAAAGTGAACATCATGTTACAGCATGCACTACACTTGGTTTGTCTTACTTGTCCTGACCATATGGATCTTCCCCAGCTCGCCACACTGCATCTGTGCACAGGGATGAGTCCACCATCTATGTTGACTGTATTTGCAACACTGACATTGAAGGGAATCACCCAGGCTTGTGGTGGTTGCGATAAGTTGTGCACACAACACATATTCACATATACACACGCACACCAAAGACAAAAACATAGGGAAACGACACATAACAGCATTTGTACAGCAATTAACCACTTAGCAATAATATGCCACATTGTCCAGATTGAGAGGCAGATTCTTGCTTTAGTTTCTTATCTGTCGAGTCGCAATTTGCATCGTCCTTTTCTATGTAATTTAGCAGAGGCACATTGCCCTCCTTGTTGGAAGGGTGGATCACTGCAGACACTTGTTCAATCATTGCCTGAATGCAGAATCGTCTACTACTACTGCTATCACTATGAGCACTATTCCTACATGCATTGCCATCTTCAAAAACCATCCACCCTATCTGCCAAAGAAACTGGTGAACTATTCTGTCGAGAACATTACAAATTCCGCATTCTTTTTCACTTCTTTTCACAATTCACTAAGTCTCCCCACTGCCTGAGAGAAGGGGTATCCTGGGGCCGTATTGTTCTGGATATACATGCAGCATTGGTCTCCAAAGAGCACACGTACCCCTCCCTCCTTTGCCATCAGCTTGTCTATTCTGTAATGCCATTATGCTGGTGGCAGATACTTGTTCTCCTAATGTACATAAGGCGTCACCCATATAATTAATAAAGCTCTGCTGGTTATAATGGATATAGTTTATTCATTCAACATATTTATTGATTGTTATGTAGGCAAAGATTGACTGCTGCTATCTCGTTCTGCACTTTGTATTCATTTGGAATTCCATGTGGCTGCCCTATGACATCTATGTACACTCCGGGAGTCTGCTGAGTATGACCTTTTGGCTCTTTTCACCGCACCAATATCTTTTTCTGTCTTAAACATTTGCACTTCCATAATTATCATGATGCGTGTACACAGATCTGACCATCCTATGGGTAGCCATTTTCTTAGTCTCATACCTCCACACAGCCACCAGATGTCTGCCAATGGCACTGTTTGGATTTTCAGAATGGGAGGTATTTTCATATGCCACCCCATTATTACTTTAGACTCATTCCCTTTTTGTGATACCCTGACTATTCTTTGTTCTTAAATGCCCCTTACTCCTATGACATTCGAAGGTATGATTTTTTTGCCTACACAAAAAACACTTTCTTTTGAAGGCTTCAGTTTTGTGGTTCGGGACCACTTAGTCACCTTGCCACATTGTTCTATGAAGTTGTGGGTAAGATGTTCAGGCTTTATGCCATAGTTCCACTATTGGATCTTCCCTTTCTTTATATATCATATTTTCCTCTGCTAATGTCTCATTCTCTGGTTCCCAATTTTCTAGATTTGGTAGCACCGTTTGTTCCTTCTTTGGCTTCCAATAAAGTTAGCTTCAGTTTTCCTGTCTATTCTTCCTGTCTTGATTACTTTTTGACTGAGTCCTCTTGCCCATAGATCCTGTCATGCGTGCGTACCTTACAGAGCCACTCCTACATGTGCCCTCTCTCATCACATTGTATTGTATTCTCTGGGTGTAACATTTCATCAGCTCATTTCATGTCCATATGACCCATGTTTTTTTATATATTCAGTTAGTTGTTGCTAGCTTTGGTGTATTGCCGTCTTTTTTTGTATAGTGGTACGCACTTTCAGTGGTGGCCTGGTGATAGGGTGCTGGATTACTGATCCCAAGGTCAGGGGTTCAAGCCCCACTATCAATGGGTTTTCACTGCTGTCCCCCCAGTGCAGCTAACTGGGTTATCAAATGCCGGCCATGTCTCTCACTGACTATGGTGTGAGGCATGTAAAAGAACCATTGCTGACTTTCGTCAAGAGTAGGCTGCATAGCCATCAGCGTGTTTCTGCCCTGCAATGGCCTGGCGAGCTGTCCAGGGTGTACTCTGCCCTCGCCCAGAGTCAGCTGAGATGGGCGCCAGCGTGACCCTAATTAGGATTAAGCAGTTCAGAAAATGGATGGATGGATAGATGGTATGCATTTTTCTGTGTGTCAGACTAGGGGCCCTAATTCATGTTTGGTGCAGTCTGGACTGCCTAGTCTATGGATGATTTTTCTGTTTCTTCAGCACACTCATGTGGGACTCCCTCTTTTGTGAGCACCAACCTATCTGCAGGATTTATTGTTCGGCATTTCTCAATTGTTAGCTCTGAGGCAGATAGAATAACATCATTGCATGTTCTTCAAGCATTAGTTATCTTGAAATTCTAACTGGTCAGCAGCAAAGGAAGTGTACAGGGTCATTGGCTGCCCCATGTAAGGCAAAGGAAGTGTACAGGGTCATTGGATGCCCCATCATGATTGACAATGCTTTTTGATAGGCAAATGCAGCTGCTGCTGATCCTCGATAGCATGGTGGCATGCCCTTCTCCATGTTATCAAGTGCTGCACTATAGTATGCTATCAGTCTTTTCCCCATGACCACTTGTTCCTGTGTTAGCACTGCCGAAGCAAACCCTTGTCTTTCAGATACATACAAATGATAATTAGGACATGCCAGTCCCAGTGCAGATGACAAGGCTGCCTTCAGCATGTCAAATGCTGCTTTGGCTTTCTCCATCCATGTCAATTTGGCACTGGACCTTGTTTTATCTGCTGCTTTTACTATATCTCCAAGTAGCTGTGTTTTCATAGCAAAGTCACAAATCCAATGTCTACTAAATCCAGCTAAACCCAAGAATGATAGTATCTGCTGATGAGTCTGGGGTCTGGGAGCTTTTTGGATTGTTTCCACATGTTCTGGAGAAATTTTTCATATAGTGCTTTTGAGCACTCTTCCTAAGTACTCTACCTTTTGCTGGCAGAATTGCAACTTTACTTACTTTATGCCTGTTTACTGCAAGAATTTCACGGAGTCCTGTACACATTGCTCTTTGGTTTGACAACAGATTAATAAATCATCTACATACTGCAGGATAGTTCTGGACACATCCAGACCGGCCAGGTCTTGAGCCAAAACCTGGTAGAAGAGACTTTTGCAATAACCTTGTAGCAGTTGTGTATATGTATATTGCTGTCCACCATAGTTAAAGTCAAACTGAAATTGTGAATCTGGATGCAGTGGAACACTAAAAAATGCTGAGCAGAGATCAAGTACTGTGTACCATTTTTGTTCCTTCTGAGATATTAGACAAAAGGGTGTGTGGATACCCTGATTGTCTCCTCTATTTCCATTATTGCTTCCTTTGACAGGAAACTGTTTTTGATATAGCAGTTGCGCTCCTGGTTTAAGCTGCACCGTAACTAAACCTGACTTTACTAAACCTACATCTGTTGGGTGTTTGGTCCACAACTGATCTGGCACTTATGCTAATGCTTCCCCCCTTTCTTCCTCTATGAGTTCTTGCTCTTCTTCCCATTGGGGCAGTTGTTTCATTTTGCCCTTATTTATCCTAACGTTTTCTGCCCTACTTATCAGAACTGTCCGTAGCCTTACCTCGTCTACAGCTACCTGTTCTATCCTGAGAAATTTTCTATCTGGTGATACAGTAATTCTCTGTCCTACCTGTGTCCACTGTGTCACCTGGTTTGCTTCTTTCACTACTGACCCTAACTCTTTTAACATTCCACCTGATCAGCAGGGAGACATGAGGAGCATCATCAGGGATCTGGTACCACTGTTCAAGTTGTGTTGGCAGTTGAACTGTAGCAGCAGTCCCTTGGAGTCCTACTATGAGGCTCATTGCTTTCAGAGTGTACTGTCTTCACCACTTGTTCATCCCACATGGCTTCATACTATTCATTCTGTCCTTCTTCATCATACATCATTGTGCAGTGCCATGGCTCTCTGCTAGGTTGACAATTGGATCACATTTTGATGAGCCAGGGCCTCCATTGTTCATATAAGTCTCTTATTCCACTTTGAGTGTCCTTCAGTTCCAGCCAATACACTTTGTACATCACACATATCTCTAATCTTGTTTCCATCATAAGCAATTGCTGGGCCAAATGTTCCAGGAGTTCCATCCAGACTCCTCTTTCTCCACACTGTATTTTAGCTCCTATCTTACAGAGAACATCTCTAAATTTGCTGGGGTATCTGGAGAAAATAGTAATGGTGCTTGCACTGTTACCCCTTGTATATTTACCTCTTGAGGCTCAGTAAATCATAAAGTTTGTGTTCTCCCTGAGAAGCCTACTGTTTTTACTGCTTTATTTGTGAGGGGAGCTTTGAGCCTTCTTCTCCTATACTTGTATATGTTGCACCCATGTCAATTAAAAATGATGAGTGAATTTGTCTTCCTACAAGTACTGGGACAGTGGGTTCTTGAGCAGGGTGAATGTGATAGCATACTGCACCAGCTCCCCCTCTGGCTTCTCTGGGCCTCTTCACATGCTACCCGAGGGGTGGCCCCATGGGGCCTGCCCCTAATTTCACTTGTCCTTGGGGCAGCTGATTGGGCCCCATTCTGTTTCCCTGACCTTGCCATCCTTGATTTGCTGGGGGTTACCTCTCGGTGCTGCCGTCCTCCCTGTTGATTGGCATATGGGCAGTCTCATTTTAGGTGATTCAGATCTTGGCATATCCAACATCCTCCTCCTCTTACTTGATTCTTTGGGCTCTTCCTCTTGCCATGATCCTTCATCTCAACCATGTCCTCGTCCCTGACCCCATCCTTGACTTTGGGGTGTGTACTGTTGACCTGGGGGTTACATTGGCATGGGCAGAGGCACATGATAGATGGGTTGCACCTGCTGCGGTAGACTTGCACCATGGCTGCTGACTGTGACACTGAAGGTGCAGGCTGAGACACTGGGGGCGCCACTGGTTGTGCCACCAGCACTGCTCCCTGCTTTGCTGTGTTCTTCTCTTCCTTCTTTCTTTCCATATTTTCTTGTTTGCTGCAGGCCAACTCACTCAGTTGAGCCTTGTGGAGCTGCATTACCAGTTCTTCGGCCACCTTTTTCACCTCTCTCTTTTTGCCTTTGTAGCTCCACGTAATGAATTACATTGGCTGTAAAGGTGGGCCAAGCAATTGTAGTCTGTCCTTTTACTGTGTCCAGTTGTTCCTTGAACTCTAGTGGTTATTTCTCTGTTTCCTGCTTTTCTGTACTCTTTCCAGATGTGCCAGATCCCAATGCCACCCCTGGTTGGTAGTGATTCCTTTGTTTTTCTCTTCTCCTCCCTTATCTGGTCCTGGCTTCATTCAATCTCTGCTCCAGCTTTCCGCATGCCTCACTTCTTGCTGGTGGTGGGGCAAACCGTCTTCATTTACATGGAATCTCCTCTGGCTTAACCCTACCAATTCCCTGTGTGAGTTTTCAAGTCCATACACTTTCTGTTGCAACTGCCTGCTCAGGATTCCACTTCGTTCCATTTCTGCCTCTATTTTGTTTATCCATTTCCTTGTTTCTTCCATTTCACCTGCCTTAAACCACAGGAATTTGCTCATGCACTTTTATTCGCTTATTAATCTACCAAATACTTTTCTCTGCCCATTGTCATCTGCTTTTTCTGTCTTTACTGTCCACCC
The DNA here is from genome assembly GCA_030014195.1 of Neosilurus mollespiculum. Classification (NCBI taxonomy): domain Eukaryota; kingdom Metazoa; phylum Chordata; class Actinopteri; order Siluriformes; family Plotosidae; genus Neosilurus; species Neosilurus mollespiculum. The sequence continues at coordinate 1,560 of JAQMYF010040592.1, read as the reverse complement.
AATAGTTCCTGGTGTGAGGCCAACCACCTACACCCTCTCCAGGGTCACTGAACTTAAGCTACACATGTAAATCTAACACAGACTTTGAGTGTAACAGGTGTCTGCTTACCTTTCTATTTTTATGCTGGCAATATGTAGCCTGTAGTAGATGCAATCCTAGCTCAGGTTTCAACCTTTTCATGCTAGATCCTGGGTTTTAGCACCAATAAATATGTCAGAACTCCCTCTCTGAGTGGACATATCGCTGGGTGGAAGTTTAGATTGCACCTATTCCTCTTAGCTTTCTTTGTTCTTACCCAGTGTACTCAAAAAACTATTAAGACCTTAGTCAAAACAAATGAAATCTCAGTCAGCAGATGAGAAGAAGCAGGTTTTCTTTATTCAGCTATGCAGTCAACAACATTCATTTCTGAAGAGAGCAGCTGGTCTGAAAATCCCCAGAAATTCCCCTGTACTTATACCTGGAGCACCATATGGCACCTTTAGTTTGCATATGGTGAGTCAATATCCCATTATTTCCATGGTCTAAGCCATTTTGGTCCCTCCTTACTTTATTTACGTTTTCTTTTTTCCCATTACTTTCTCATTTTTCCTTAATTGCTATAATCCTCGCCTTGATGACATCATTCTCCTTTTCTCCCATTCCATTAAATTTCTTTTAATTTGGAATCTTTTATAAAAAATAGCACCTACTTAAAAGCACCTTCTTCTTTGTCAACTTTATTTGACTGTGATCTTTTAAGTTGTTCACACTGATCATTTTGACCTTGCAGGGTGCCTTTCACAGATCCTCTTGATCTCACATGCTGTGCACAATGTGTAAGTGTGAGGTCCCGCCGTAGGACTTAGGTCATGTCTGTCTGTTTGATCTGCTCTCTCCTCTCCTGTGTGTGTGTTTCTGATTACAGGCTCCGCCCTGATTATCCCACCTGTTCCGCATCCCGTTGCAGGATAAAAGGCCCGCTATTCCTTGTTCCCATGTCAGATCGTCTTGTGCCGTCATAGAGAGAGGACGTATCTCAGTGTACAAACCACGATCCAGCCGACAGTTCATAGTAGTGTTCATGTACCACGTTAGCCGTTTTCCTAATAAAAGATTCCTGTTTTCACCTTATCTTGTCGTGTCTGTCCTGCATTTGGGTCTATCAGTTATTGTTATCAGAGTAACAGTAAGTACCCTAATCTTTTAATTGTAAGTCGCTCTGGATAAGAGTGTCTGCCAAATGCTGTAAACGTAAACATAACCTTCATTTTATGTCATTTTAACATTACATAAGTGGCTTAACATATGAGTATGATATGAGTAAGCCTTTTAAATGCAGCTCAAGCTTTGCCATTACACCACTTCACACCTTCACGTTGCATTGCTATTAGTGTACCACAGACCAGGGGCCTCATGTACAAAGACTTGCATGGAATTCTTACTGAAAAATGGCCTACACTTAAATCCAGAAAATGTCATACGCACAAAAAAATCCAGATGGATGAATCTGTGCGTACGCATGAATCCAAGCACATTTCCTTTGAACATCCGAATCAACGTGGAATTGAGCGCACATG
>JAQMYF010040591.1:0-10664 GCA_030014195.1 Neosilurus mollespiculum | reverse complement strand
ATGCAGACTTTTTCCTGTACCACTGCTTGAAGAAAGTGTCTTCTAAAAATTGGCAGTAGGTCTGAGAGTTGATTTTGTGTCCATTTTTAACCCGAAAAGGTCCAACTAGTTCATCTTTAATAATACCTGCCCATACCAGTACCCCACCTTCACCTTGCTGGCATCTGAGTCTGCCCCCAAACAGCAACAACAACAGCAACAACAACAACAACAAAAACAACAACAACATAGTGTAGAGGTGTAGTGGTGTAGAGCCACCATCTGCCCCCAAACAGCAACAACAACAACAACAACAACAACAACAACAACAACAAAGTGTAGAGGTGTAGTGGTGTAGAGCCACCATTTGGTGCAATTATAGCTGCAGGTCTCTTCAGGTATATCTCTATGACACATCTTTACCTCTATGGCACATTTAACCACTGGGATTTTTGCCCATTCCTCAAAGCAAAATGTTCCAGTTCCTTCAAGAATTTCTCTTACTGAAGAATTTGTCTATATTTAGCACAGTTCATCACTCCCTCAATTCTGACCAGTTTTCCAGTCCCTGCTAATACTCCTGCCACACTTCACTCTGAGAGGTGTTGGGTTTGCACCATTCATACCAGTTTCCTTGGTGGCGAACAAGTTTGAATATAGTCTCATTGGACCAAAGGATCTTTGTCCATATGTTTGAGGAGTCTCCCAAATACCTTTTGGTGAACTCTAAAAAGGCTTTCTTATTTTTTCTTTAAGCAATGTAATTTGTTCTGGCCACTGTTCCATGAATCCTGCTCTGTGGAGTGTGGACAGATACACCAGAGTGATACATATTGTGACGTAACATCTGCAGATCAAACACACTGAATTAATTACCTGAAAAATGTATTTCTTTTTATAGCTTTACCAAAGCAAGTTCCGGCATTGTGGGACAAGCTTTTAGCATGACAGAACTAAGAATTCTATAATCGCTTGGATAAAATTGACATAAGAATTTCACTCTAGTCAGCACGGTGGTGTAGTGGTTAGCACATCCACCTCACAGCAAAAAGGTCCTGGTTTGAGTCCATGGCTCAGCGAGTGCCTTTCTTTGTGGAGTTTGCATGTTCTCGATGTGTTTGCTTGGGTTTTCTATGGGTGCTTTGTTTCCTCCCACAGTCCAAAAACATGCAAATTAGACTAATTGGCTGTCCCAAATTGCCCCTAGGTGTGAGTGTGAATGGTTGTGTGTTGGCCATGCGATGGTCTAGCGAGTTGTTCAGAGTATACCCCAATTTTACCCAAAGTCGGCTGGGATGGGCTGGGTTGTTCATAAAATGAAATTTATTCTACTGGAGTTTAATCAGAATAAAATGAGCTGGAGTAGCCAGTAAAGCTGAAAAAAAACTATTCATTTGTGAGCAAAACAATGACTTTGCGACCTTCTCGCGGCATGTGCAGACTGTTTGAGAAGAGTTTGAGACTACTTTGCATCAGAGCCTCGTTTTTCCAACATTTGTGGAAATTTCAAACATGTATGAAATTTTCTGCGATGAGTTCGCAAACCAGGCGACCACAATGCGATGCCGTGAATGTCGCACAACAGATTTGAGAATGAAAAGTGACAGCTGCGAATTGCCATTCTTGTCAGTCATTTTTCATCGCTATGCATAAATTTCAATGTACAATTTCTTTAAGTGGACACTAATTAACATCATTTTTCTAAGCTCCTAACCTTTACCATCACAGCTAAATACCTAACCCTACCCCTAAACCTAACCCTACCTCTCAACCTAACCCTACCTCTCAACCAAATCCTACCTCTAAACCAAATCCTAGCTCTAAACCTAACCCTAACATAAATCATATAAATCATTCAAATCTGATAACCCTAAAACCTAGTCTTAATCCTTATATAACTCTGAACTGTTCCCCAAAATGTTAGTTAAATGTTAGTCATCAGTATGCAGCAGGCACAGTTATTCACATATACAAGTGTGTGTGTGTGTGTGTGTGTGTGTTTACCATTCTCATTTGAAACTGTATCTACAGTCTCCCAGTTCATGGCCTTCTGTACAGCTTTCTTCCAGCGTGCATATCGGAATTCACTCTCTGTTAAAACAATCACATCAGTTAGAATAATTCATCTGTTCATATAAACAAACCACAATTACTGCACCAGGAAGTGGGAAAAAAAACAACTTATATTGTAGTATTTTTCACATTTCTTGGAAAGTCTGCATCAGAATATACTTAGGAAGCATGATATTGTGTTCCACCGTTATGCAGATGACACCCAAATTCATGTCTTTCTTAAAAAGAGTGATGCTTATTCAGTCAGACCGCTGCTTAAGGGTCTTGATAATATAAAGGCCTGGATGATTTGTAACTTTTTACATTTCAAAATAAGACTGAAGTGATGGTTTTTGGTGGCACCATTGGGATTGCCCTGTAGATCTGGGTGCCTTTTGTCCAATATATCAAGCCTAGTGTCACGACAGCACTTGTTGAAAGTTAATCTAAAAACCCCTCTATCCTAACATCTGTATGTGTGCAAAATCTTAGACTGATAGCTGCAATTTTATAGATTTCACGGGTGGATATTTAAAAAGTCTCCAAATGATGACGTCATCAAGGCCCAAGTTAACATGGAGGAGTTTGTTCTTAAATATAGTAATCATGGTGTATATATAGTTTCTCACTGCACAGGTAATGATTTAAATCTAAACCTTTTCAAACCTCCAACACAAATCTGTCAGTAAATGGCATGAATTTATCAAAATCCTATATTTGTAGATGTTAACCTGGGCCCCAATGACATCATTCTGACACTCAATTTTCAAATAACTGCCCATAAAATCATTAAAATAGAGGCTATAATGCTCAGTTTTTGCACACGGAAAGAAATTACCTTTGATATTCGAATGAGATTAACTTTTAACAACTGTTGTCTTCTTTAAACTGGACAACCAGATTACGGCAGTTGTTAAGTCAAGTTCTTGTTCATTTGAGGCAATTGGCCAAAATAAAGCCCATTCTCTCTAAGCAGTATTTTGAGACCATAACCCATGCCCTTGTTGCCACTCAGCTGGATTACTGTAATGCACTTTACCTTGGGATTACTGGGTTATCTGTCACTCATCTCCAGATGGTCCAAAATGCTGCTGCATGTTTATTAACAGGTACGAAATGATGAGTATGTGTATATTTCGGCCATTTTATCCTCACTCCACTGGCTGCCCATACATTTTAATATTTATTTTAGAATTCTTTTATTTACTTTTAAATCTTTTAATGGCCTGGCTCCTTCCAATCTCTTCAGCTGTATAGACCCATCCACACTTTCAGGACTGCTCCTGAATGTACCAAAAAGTGTGAGCACAGAGGCGACTGTCCTTTCGCGGTTGCAGCTCAGGGATTGTGAAATGACTTGTCCCTCTATGTGAGACAGGCCCCCTTGTTATATATTTTTAAAATCTTTCCTTAAAAACACATTTCTTCTCCCTGGCCTTTGGGACCTCCTAAAGGTTCTATGTATTTTGATTTTATGGTTTCTTATCTCTGTACTTATTTATCTGTTGTTTTTATATGTATTTCAGTTGTTTTTATATTTTAGTCCATGCGTTATAACTCTAGGTGGATTGGAAAATGCAGATTTACTTCTGCAGATTTACAAATCAGTGGTTGTACTGTTATCATGAGAAAGGTCATACAGCCCACATTTTCTTCATCAGAGCAGATCGGTGTGTGATGTGGATGATTGCAGTTAAGTAATTCACCTTACATATAAACGTATTCCTAAAACAGATCTGAAATGTGAACTCATTCATTCTTTCATTCATTTTCTAAGCTGCTTAATCCTAATTAGAGTTGCAGGGAGGCTGGTGCATATCTCAGCCGACTCTGGGCGAGGGCAGGGTACACCCTCAACAGCTCGCCAGGCCATCAAAGAGCCAACACACACAACCATTCACATTGACACTCACACCTAGGGACAATTTGAAACCACCAATAAACCCACTGTGCATGTTTTTGGACTGTGGGAGGAAACCAGAGTAAACTGCCCTAATGTGAACTCAAGTACCTTTAAATATAAATATATAAATTAAATTATATAATAAATATATATTATTATATAAATATAAAAATAAAACACCAATAGAAACACAAAGCACAATTGTTTTTGTCCTGGATTTGAATACAGTACAATGACAAAAGTATAGTGTTAAAAATAGTTGTGGCTTGGTGAACTTCTATAAGATATGGAAGAGAGATACTGAGCTGGGAACAAAAGATTCATCTCTTAGCTCTCACCTTCGGGTTTGATTTGCGGGTGGTACTTCTCAGACGTCACACAGGTCATGTCTTCAGGATTCAGGCTCCATACATTGACCCCATCAGCAGCTCCAGCAGCCATTGCTGCCCCCAGTGCAGTGGTCTCAGGCATGGAGGGTCTCACTGAATACGGGAAAAACTCAATTAACCAACAACATTTAAAAGCCTAAGAGCTATAACTCACACTAGAGATGGGTGATGTGGCTAAACTATCCATCACAGTCCAGCAGGAGTGTTGATTAAAAGAGACTTGGGTTTCATTTAAAGCTTTTTCCTTAAAGTAAAAAAAGTAAGATATTAAAGTGGCGAACATTTAAAATGGAATAAAAAAATAATATTGAAATAAATTTAGCTTTGAAACATTTTTTTAAGATAGGAATTTAATGAGATGTAAACACTGTTTGGAACTAGAATAAGAGGGCAAGATACCTCAACCAAGCACAAATGGATGTAATGGTATAAGTGCATTGATTAACATGAAAAATCTGGCTAAGACTTCAGGTGCCAGGTGTGAATTAAAACTAAATACGATTTCAGTACCAGAAGTTTTGGCTAAGATTCATTCATTAATTTTCTAAGCCACTTATTCCTGATTAGGGTCATGGGGAGGCTGGCGCCCACCTTAGCCGACTCTGGGCTAGTACACCCTGAACAGCTCACCAGGCCATCGCAGGGCCAACATACAGAACCATTCACACTCACAACCAGACCTGGGGATGATTTGCAACTGTCATCATGCATGTTCTCCCTGTGCTTGCGTGGGTTTCCTCCGGGTACTCCGGTTTCCTCCCACAGTCCGAAAACATGCACAGCAGGCTAATTAGCTGTTCCAAAGTATTGTGAATGGTTATGTGTTTCTTGGCACTGCAATTGCCTGGCAAGCTGTCTAGGGTGCACCCTAGCTAAGAATCGGCTGAGAGGGGCGCCAGCCTCCCTGTGACCCTAATTAGGCTTAAGCAGCTTAGAAAATGAATGAATAAATGAATGAATATACTTTTGAGTTCCTTTAACACATCATGATCCTTTCAGGAAAAGACTCTCAGGTCACCTCCTACATTCATCTTTATGAAAGTATGTCAGATTTTAATTGCTTCATTCTCAGGACTGGATGAAGTAGCATGGAGTGAACACTTCAGTCTGGACAATGATTATCCCACTTTAGGCCGTGGGGCATGCCTCGAAAAAAGGCATAGAAAAAGAGTTTATTTGACCATCAAGGGAACTAAGAAAACAGACATGCTCTAGGGTAATTTGGGAGTGCTCTTTCCAAAAATGCAATGTTTGCCACCGTAAATTAACTGTAAATTAATGCACATTAACCCCCTACGGGCCAAAAACCGTAAAAAAATATTTTTATGATTTTATGTCATCAAATAAGGGCAGGTTTGCTCAAAACACAGTAGCTATTTGATGTTTTTGGGTGGGAGCTTCCAGAGAAAGTTTTTTTGCCTGCCAAAAATGGCATATTAACCCATTTCATGCAAAAACATGAGCATCGAATCAACTGAGGACATTAAAAATGGTTCCAGCAAGCAGTGTGATGAATATTTATCTAAACAACCTGTCCATGTTTATTAAATTAATGCTTTTGTTGGGTCCAAGATGGTGAATACAAATGCAAAGCACCGTCCCATGCTTACGAATAATTTCACACAGTGTTCACATATAGAGGAAAAAAAGGAGTGGCTCTGGAAGAGAGTGCTCTGAAACGTGAACTGTTACATGCATATACAAGTCATCATTATTATTCACTGAGAACAATGAGTCAGTTGCCAATGATGCAATAACACTTCTCGTTCCAACTCTTTTTATCTCTCTCACCAACACACACACACACACACACACACACACACACACACACACACACACACACACACACACACTTACCAACAGGAATACAGAGGATATCAGCCTGTAGTTGCATTAGTAATTTGTTAGCTGTCATTCCTCCATCTACCTGTAGCTGAGTAAGCGATGCACCATTGTCTTGATTCATCGCATCCAAAACCTGAAACAGAACGTTCACATTTTAATTAAAAACAAAGCTGATACTGAGCCATCATTACACCCATATATGCTAATAAACACAGTGATCTGCAGATGGTGGCACGGTGGTGCAGTGGTTAGCACGTCTGCCTCACAGCAAGAAGGCTCTGGGTTCCATTCCCAGGCTTGGGGTGTTTCAGTGTAGAGTTTGCATGTTCTTCATGTGCTTGCGTGGGTTTCCTCCGGGTAGTCCGGTTTTCCCTCACAGTCCAAACACATGCACACTAGGCTAACTGACGGTTCCAAATCGCTCCTAGGAGTGAGAGTGAGTGTGGATGGACGGATGTGTTTGTGTTGGCCCTGCATGGATGGTTGGTTATGTTTGTTGTGTTGGCCCTGCATGGATGGATGGTTGTGTTTGTGTTGGCTAGCTATTTAGAGTGTACTCCACCTTCGCCCAGAGTTGGCCGAGATGGGTGCCAGCTTCCCCACGACCTTAATTGGTATTTAGGAGCTTATAAAATGCATGAAATGAATGAATGTGATCTGCAGATTACATTCTATTGTCCCCACAGTCATCATTTATTCAACTCCTAATTAAATTCTCAATGTCATTTAAAACTAGAGTTTTGCTGTTAAAAACAAGAGTCCTCTGGAGATGTCATATCCGCCCCACCTGCACATGTCAGAAAGTATAAATAGCAGAAATCACAAAAGGCACAACGACACTGCTAAGGAGAAGTAACTGCCGAGTTTGAAGCTGTCATGATCTGAACTGTTATACTTTTGGCCACTAGAGGCCCTTAGTCAGCAAGTTTGTGTCTTGTGCAACCCTGTCTTATTGGTAATTATGTTCACCTGAGCTTCGTTGCCTTTCCTTTATAAGCTGTGTGTTTTCTTGCATTCATTGTTCAGTCTGGAGTTCTCTTGAGGTCTGTGACACACCCTGTCTCAAAGTACATTTTGAATCTTTTGCATTACATAGTTTTGCCTGTTTTTTTTTTCTCCCTGCTAAGAACTCTGCCAATGCTGGGGTTTTTGAACTTCATCCTCTTTGTTTTCTATTTTGTTTGGATTTTTTGTTGTATAGACTGACTTCCTGGTTTATGACTTCTGCCTGGATTACCATTCTGTTTTTTGCCTGCTGTTTTTGATTACATCTGCCTGGATTCTCAGTAAAGATCCTTATTACCCATTTATCTCTGTGCCCTCTTCTCTACACTCTGCATCTGTGTCCACACCTCCTTCCTGGTAGCCTGGAGGATTGATTCCTGCCTGTCATGCAGGAGACCCGGGTTCAATTCCTGGTCGATCATTACAGCAAGACTGAACCATGGATGCTCTGTCTTCATTGTCCAGACTGAAGTGTTCACCCCATGCTACTCCATCCAGTCCTGAGAATGAAGCAATTAAAATCTGACAGACTTTCTTCTGACTGCTCAGTCAGAAGATCTGTCTGTCACCTTGAACCATGTTTTTGCAGCAATCGCCAGTCATGATGCTTCTCTGAGTCATCATGAACATCGCATACTCTCTCATGAAGCCGCCTATAGTAGACATGAGCAGACTCTTCAAGAGATCAAGCAAACCCTGAGTGATCTACTTGCCCTCCAGCCATCACTCCCTAATGCTCCCTCTTCTCCACTCCCTGCATCAGTGCACTCTGTCTCTGAGTGCAGACCCAATGTTCATTAACGTTTGAGCCTCAGACCTCCATCTTCCCAACTGATCGGTCTCGAATAGCCTATATTATCACCCTTCTGACTGGGAAGACCCGAGCATGGGCTAATGCTGTCTGGGAACAGCAGGGAATTTCTTGCAATAATTACAAGAGTTTCACTGAGGAGATATGTCGGGTATGCGACCATCCAGTAGGGGGCAGAGATGTGGCTAATAGGCTGTTCCAGCTACGTCAGGGCACTTCTAGTGTTGCTAAATATGCCATCAATTTCTGGACCTTGGTAGCGGAATGTGGGTGGAACATGGAAGCATTGATGGCAGCCTTTCAACACGGCCTCTCAAGCACAATCAAGGATGACCTTAAAGAACCAGCTCAAGACTTGGAATCCTTGATTGATCAAACTATTCACCTGGACAACAGATTGAGAGAAAGGAGGACAGAAAGTCGATCCAGTCCCCTTCCCAGCTCATCTGCTCAATCATGGTCTCAAGAACCTCCAAAATCCTTCTGGCCTTGAAGAACTCATGCAGTTGGGCAGAACTCACCTCTCACAGGATGAGCGTAACCGTTGGATGAAGGAGAAGTGTTGTTTAAACAGTGGGAGACCAAAACACTTTCGTTCGTCATGCCCGGAGTTTGCGGGAAACGCACAAACCCATCCAGGAGGGTGAGAACTGTAATGGGTACAACCCCTACTCCCATGACTTCAGTCTCATGTTTCCAAGTCCCTGTCAAGATTTCCTGGCAAAACCAACAATACCATCCATTGCAGGCCCTTATAGACCCTGGTGCTGCTGGGAACTTTTTGGACTTCACCTTAGCCAGTCATCTTCACCTTCCCATAGTTGACTTAGACCATTCTCTCTATATCTGCTCTAGATGGAAGACACTTAGATAAATTTCACTGTTGATCATGTTACTGGTCCTGTCCTCATGACCATTGGGAAGAATCATCAGGAGAGGATCCAGTTCAACCTTATTCGATCCCCTGAGTTCCCCATAGTACTTGGGTTTTCTTGGTTGACCCACCACAGTCCTCACATTAATTAGTCCTCTGAGGCTGTGGTAGAATGGAGTCCCAGTTGTAATTCTTCTTGTCTCCTCTCCAAAGCTAATCCCTCTGTCCCGGTGTCCCCAAGTCCTCTCGAGTTGTCCCGAGTCCCTGTTGTGTACCATGATTTACGTGAAGTTTTTTGTAAGAGGAGGGCCACCTCACTGCCTTCTCATAGATCATATGATTGTGCTTCTGACCTTCTTCCTGGCACTCTTCCCCCATGTGGAAGAATCTTCTTCCTCTAACCTGCAGAGGTTAAAGCTATGAAGGAGTATATCAAGAGTTCATTAGAAGCTGGCATTTGTCCCTCTTCTTCCCCAGCTGGAGCTGGGTTCTTTTTTAGTCAGGAAAAAGGACGGCGGACTGAGGCCCTGCATTGATTATCGTGGGTTAAATAAAATAACAGTAAGGAACCATTACCCTCTGCCTTTGATGTCTTCAGCCTTTAAGTTGCTTCAAGGAGCAACCATCTTCACCAAATTGGACCTCCGTAATGCTTACCACTTGGTTCGGATTCGAGAGGGAGATGAGTGGAAAACGGCCTTCAATACACCCACCGGCCATTATAAATACTTAGTCATGCCATTTGGGTTAGCTAACGCTCCAGCTGTCTTTCAGGCACTCATTAATGATGTCTTGAGAGATATGCGCAATCTACATGTTTTTGTTTACCTCGATGATATTTTGGTGTTTTCTAAGTCTTTACATGAGCATGTCCATTACGTGAGAGCTGTTTTACAGCGCCTGCTTAATAACAACTTATTTGTCAAGCCAGAGAAATGTGAATTCCATGTGTCTACAGTCTCCTTCTTGGGATTCATCCTGTCTAGCGGTACCCTCGTTATGGATCCGTAGAAGACGGAAGCTGTCCAGGACTGGCCGCAACCCACCTCTGTAAAGGAAGTTCAGTGCTTCCTCGGCTTTGCCAATTTTAATAGGAAATTTATCCATGGTTTCAGTGCTGTTGCTGCCCCATTGACCAACCTCACTAAAACTAAATCAGGTCCTTTTGTCTGGCCTTCAGAAGCTGAGCGTGCATTCCAGGAATTAAAGGGGAGGTTTACCTCAGCCCCTATCCTTACCTTACCTGATGCTTCTCTTCCTTTTTTTGTTGAGGTAGATGCTTGTGATGTGGCAGTGGGTGCAGTTCTGTCCCAGCGTCTTTTTGATGGCAAGCGTCACCCCTGTGCATTCTTCTCTGCTTGTCTCTCTCCTGCGAAAAGAAATTATGATGTGGGAGATAGAGTTTCTGGCTATCAAAATGGCCTTGGAAGAGTGGTGCCATTGGCTCGAGGGTGCTCAACAACCTTTCATTGTATGGACTGACCACAAGAACCTGGAGTATGTACAGAAGGCCAAGCGTCTGAATCCCAGGCAAGCAAGGTGGGCTTTATTTTTTAATCATTTTGATTTTGTGTTTTCTTACTGCCCTGGTACTAAGAACAAGAAGCCAGATGCCCTGTGTAGACTGTTTCAGAAGGAGGAGAGTGGGAGAGCTCCAGAATCCATCTTGCCAGCCTCTAAAATTGTGGCTCCTGTGCACTGGGGAATCGAGATGGTGGTGCGGCAAGCCCAGCAGAGGGAGCCAGATCCTGGTAATCCAGACAAACTCTTTGTTCCCGCGTCTGCATGCTCTATGGATACAATATA
>JAQMYF010040590.1:0-10670 GCA_030014195.1 Neosilurus mollespiculum | reverse complement strand
GTTTCTTGCTCTGAGACTCTACTTTTATTTCACAGTTATCTTTGTCACAGTGGCCACCCAGCCTGGGGCCCGTAACACCAAATCCTCAAGGATAAGGCAGGCGGGGCCAGAGGCCTGCTCACCAGTCTCTAAGTCTTTATCACCAGCATCATCTAGCATGTCCGTTAAGAGGGGCTGAGCACAGTCAACTTCTGGGGGATATATTAGTGAATTCATTTGTTTAACTGTAGCCTGGATACATAGTCCTCTGACCAGTGGGAACATGCAACAAACTATTATAGCAATGACTACTAAGACAATTCCCACATGCATTGCCATTTTTACAAACCACCCGCCCCATCTTCCAAAGAAATTAGTAAAGCATTCTGTGGAAAACATAACAAAGCCTGCATTTTGCTTCACTTCGCGGCGCAGTTCGCCAAGTTTCCACATTGCTTCATAAAAGGAGCCTCCTGGGCAGTGTTATTAGGGATGTACGTACAGCATTGGTCACCAAAAAGCATACATACCCCGCCTTCCTTTGCCATCAACCAATCCAGCACTTGTCTATTTTGCAATGTCATTGTGTTGGTGGCGGATAGCTGTTCTCTTAAGGCATCGTCTGTATAATTGATAAATCTTTGTTGGTTATAATAGATGTAGTTAATCCACTCAACATTTTTATTCGTAGTTACATGCAGAAATAGCGATTCAAAACCTGCAGCTATCTCATTGCGCACTTTATATTGGCCGGGAATTCCACGTGGTTGTCCTATGTCATTTATATATACGCCGTCGTTCATTTTATATGCCCTCTTTCTTCTGCTGTGGGTATCTTCTGAGGAAGCAACATCCATGTCTTCTCCCTTCTTGTACATTTTCACTTTCTCTGTAATTATCATAACTCGAGTACACAAACCCGTCCAATTCAAAGGCAATGCCTGCCTTAGTCTCATTCCTCCACACAGCCACCATATGTCCGCCAAAGGCACTGTCTGTATTTTCAGTACGAGGGGAATCTTCCTTTGCCATCCAAGGACTACTTTGGATCAGTTCTGTATCCTGACGACTCCCCAGGTGTCATTAAACGCGTCGACTGAGAATTGTACACCAGTGATGTTCCAGGTCTGACCGCACCTTCCTGTGAAGTATCTTACATCCTTTGTCTCATTATTTCTAAAGCACTCAAATGTGTGATTTTACGCCCAAACAAAGGATATATGGCCCTTAGGGGGTCTCATCTTGGTGGTTTGTGGCCACCTGGTTGCATTTCCACACCGACTTACAAAACTTTGGGTAATATTTCCTACTCCCACATATAGGATACACCAGTAAGGACAGAGTGTGTCATTGGCCAGCTGTTTGAGTGGGACAGTTACGTTCTTTAGGGAGCCATTAATTCCTACCTCATACGTCTCGTTTTTTACTATGTCAAACCCATAATAACCTGCCAGGGCATTATGGAAATCTCTACAGGTTTCGCTGTTGTATGGCAGTGGAGCTAACTCAAGTTTCCTCTTTCCAGAGGCACATAATAGGCAGTCTCCCTCATTATCCGTCCAGTCTTTTGCTGTATATGTGGCCCACTGGTACCATTCGTTTGCTTGGGCTTTGTGCCATAGGTCAGCCTCGGGCCCTAATTCTTCATGGACTATATTTTGTTGTCGTTTTCCATTTCCGTGGAGACTTGGCACCACCATGGGCTGAACTTGGGCTTGTGGAGCGGAGGACGATTTGACAGTAGCAGACACTTTGCCCAACCTCCTGTTCCATTTGAGCATGACATTTTGTCTGTGTGGCTCCCTATAGCCTCCTGAAGTTACAGAAATTTGCCAATATCCAGCCTTCTTGGCACATGTGTCCGATTGGCCTGAGTACTGGTCATTATCTGCCACTGGTCATTCAAAGCACTGGATATCAGGTTGCCATGCCCATACAGCAGATATATTATTATTTATATAATATTTGTCTCGCTTTATATGTGCAGTCACCCATGCCCTTTTGGCCTGACTTAGTTCCTCACCAGTCTTTCTACCGGGTGTAAACTTATCAAACGCTTTTGGAGTTAGGCGGACACGCTTTCCAGCTTGGGTGCTGGGGCGGTCCCTTAGATATTTCGCATCTATATGAATTTCCATGGTTTACCAACTTCCTTCAGCTTTGGGGCCCTTATTTGCATGCTTGAACTGAGCCTGCAAGTGCCCTGTATTGTAAGTCTTAATGGTCTGTGTAAAATTTCCCTCAATTAGCTTATCAGGAACTGGCCTTTGGGATGGTGCCAGCATCTGAATGCTTTTACTGATTGCAACAACTATTAGTGTATATCCTATAGACATTAAAATTATTAGGGCATATGGGGTGTGAGGCGGTGGCCGCTGTCGGTCTTTAGTGGGTAGCTTTGGCGGTACCTTATGCCCTACCCTTTTGATCTTCATTCTGATTCGTCTGTGTATCTCCAAGTCACCTGCCTCGGTTATAAAAAATGGCTCATATGTTGATTGGCCTGGTTTGGGCCTGGGCCTTGAAGGACTTGGTTGGGACTCATCCAGTAGTCCCGTTATTATTTCTGGGTCCTCAGGGAACTGATGAACTATTGGTTCGAAATCAGGTGTCGGTGGACTCTCAGGATCAACTATCTGTCCACCAGGCTCTGCCAGCTGGGGCTCTACCTCGGTTAGGAGGTGTTTGCCTTTGTTCCTTGTGTTGTATGCAGGAGCATCTGGGTGATCTACGTCGTCTGGTTCGGTGTCGTCGTCAGAATGGGCCAACTGCACCAGCCTAGAGCGTGATGCCTTCCACTTGGTTTTCCAGCCACCCTGCAACAATGATTCAAGTGATACCAATGTTCTCTTCCCTCTACCTTGACTGCTGTTGGTGTTGCCAGCACCACTTTAAATGGTCCTTCTCTTCATCTGTGTTTCCAGAACTTTCTCTTGAATATTTTGATATAGACATAGTCTCCTGGTTCCACCTGTCGAAGTTCCTCTTGTTCTACTTTTGCCCTGTGAGTGGCTGCACTGACTTGTGAATACAAGGCTCTGTGTATTTGTGTTTAATGTTTTACGTAACTTGCCATTTCACTTTCTAGCTGCTCCAGAGCAGGACCCTTATAGGGTCACCGTGTGAATGCTACTGGCATTGGCCTTCCTGTGAGCATTTTGTGTGGTGTTAAATGTGTGTTTCTGTTAGTCTGTGAACGCATTTTCATAAGCGCTAGTGGTAATGCCTGTACCCAATTTAGTTTGGTGGTTGCACAAATCTTGGCCACCTTTTCTTTTAGCACTCCATTCATCCTTTCAACCATCCCTTGCGATTGTGGGTGATACATGCACCCCAAACGGTGAGTTATGCATAGGGCCTCAGTTATGCTTTTTATCACTTCATTCATGAAATAGCTACTGTTGTCTCAACTTAGCCAGTCTGGGATACCGAGGTGAGGAATCACTTCTCTGCACAGGAATTTTGCTACTGTTTTAGTGTCACATTTAGCTGTGGCTTGTGCCTCCACCCACCTGCTGAATCGGTCTACCACTACTAAAATGTACCTTTTTCCGTCCCTTCTTTCTGTCATGTCTGCAAAATCATTAGATGTCTGAATGGTCCATCTGGTTGTGGTATGTGACTGATAGGTGCTGTGAAGTGTTTCCTAACATTCTGTGTTGCACAGAGTTCGCATGCTCTCAAAAACTTGTCCACCATACTGGCTAAGTATGGGGACCACCAATCTTTTTGAATTGTTTCAATGATTTTTCTTTGGTCACAATGACTTATCCCGTGTGCTTCCTTTACCAGCATTGGAATGGATGCTAATGGGGCTACCAACACTCTATCACAACTTCTCCATATCTGTGGATCTAAGACTGCTCCTCGCTTTTTCCATAGATCTCTCTCTGCTGCCGTAGCAGCCCTTTCAAAATCTTTAATATCATTATTACCTGCTTCTGTTCTGCCTCATCTGGCGTCATCCCCGCCATGATCCTGCACACAACTCCCGCTTCCATCATACCTATTATACATGTCCCTTCTCCTGTTGCAGCCCTTTTGGCTGCCTCATCAGCTGCGGCATTTCCTCTGCTAACCCATTCCCCATCTGTTTTGTGGGCCTTACATTTCACACTTGCCAGTTCTTTGGGAAGCATCATTGCCCCCAATAATTCTGAAATTGCTGGCCCATGCACGAGGATTGATCCATCAGCTCTCTGGAAACCTCTTTGTGCCCATATTGGTCCAAACACATGACATACTCCATAAGCATAGGCTGAATCTGTGTATATTGTACACGTCTTGTCAGCACCTAGCTTACATGCTGCTGTTAGCGCTTTTATCTCTGCCAATTGGGCAGAATACGGTTGTGATACTGCCGTTGTTACTATTGTCTCAAATGTGTTGGAATCATCATTAAATTTGACCACCGCATAGCCTGTTTTGTTTCCCTCATTTGTGCGATAACATGATCCATCCACAAAGAAGACACACTGAGCATTGGGTAGAGCTTCTGTTCTAAATCTGCTCTGGCTTTTAGATATTTTCTACCTCTTTAGTGCATTCATGTGGGGCTGCTTGTGGGAGCACTATCCTATCTGCAGGATTTATTGAACAACATCTTTCAATTGTCAGCTCTGGGGCTGATAGGATGATGTCATAACCGGTTCGTTGAGCATTAGTTATTTTGAAGTTTTGACTAGTCAGCAGTGCATGTAACGTATGAGAGGTATACAGGGTCACTGGGTGCCCCATTGTAATTGATGACACTTTTTGAAAGGCAAATGCTTCTGCTGCCAATCCTTGATAACATGGTGGCATGCCCTTCTCCACATTATCAAGCGTGGCGCTATAGTATGCTATGAGTCTCTTTCCCATGCCTTTTTGCTCCTGTGCTAGCACTGCCGACGCGAACCCTTTTCTTTCTGAGACGTATAAATGGAATGGTTTTGCATAATCTGGACAAGCCAATGCTGGTGCAGAGGACAGGGCCGCTTTTAACCTATCAAAAGCTGCCTTTGCGTCCTCTGTCCAGGTCAATTTGGCACTAGACTTTGTTTGATCTGCTGCCTTCACTATATCTCTAAGTGGCTGTGTTTTCATTGCAAAGTCACAAATCCAAGGTCTACTGAACTCAGCTAAACCCAAAAAGGATAGCATTTGCTTGACTGTTTGAGGTCTGGGGGCCTTATGAATTGCCTCCACATGCTCTGGAGAGATTTTTCGTGTAGTGCCTTCGAGCACTGTACCTAAATATTCTGCTTTTGTTTGACAAAATTGCAATTTTTCCTTAGCTACTTTGTGACCATTTTTTGCCAAAATTTTCAGGACCGTCACAGAGTCCTGTACACACTGCTCTTTTGTTTGGCTGCAAATAAGGTTGTCCACGTATCGGAGAACCGTGGAAGTCACTTTCAGGTCAGCCAAGTCTTTTGCCAAGACCTAGTTGAAGACTGAAGGACTCTCACAATTCCCTTGGGGAAGCCTTGTATATGTATACTGCTGTCCTCCATACTTGAAAGCGAACAGAAATTGAGATTCTGGATGTAGTGGAACACTAAAGAATGCAGAGCTTAGATCAATTATTGTGTACCACTTTGTTCCTTCTGGGATGTTGGACAGTAGGGTGTGAGGGTCAGGGACTAGCGGTTTTTCTGCTATCACCACTTTTTTTACTGGCCTTTAATCATGGACCAGTCTCCATTTATCTGAATTTGGTTTTCTGACCGGAAAAAATGAGGGTGTTGCACTGGCTTTGTGTTGGGATTAAAACTCCTGCTTCCACTAATCCCTCAATTGTTAGTTTTATTCCTGTTATAGCATCATTTGATAAAGGGTACTGTTTTTGATATGGCAAATGTGCTCCTGGTTTAAGCTGTATTTTAACTAGTCCTCTGGACTTTACTCTTCCTACATCTGTTGGATGTTTGGTCCATAATTGCTCAGGTATCTCTGCTAATGCGTCCCCCCTTTCTTTCTCTGTAAGCTCTTGGTCCTCTGTCCATTGGGATAGCTGTTTAATTTTGTCCCTCTTATCCTCACATCCTCTGTTCTATTTATTAGAATGATCTGTGGTCTTACTTCATCTACTGCTATCTGCTCTACCCTGAGAAATTTTCTGTCTGGTGATATGCTGAATCCCTTATTCTACCTGTGTCCAGTGCATCACCTGACTCACCTCCCTTACCATTGGTCCTAAATCTTTTGATTTAAAACTCTGCCCGATCAGCAGGGAGACATGGGGAGCAGCGTCAATGACTTGGTACCAGTAGCTGAGTTGCAGCGGTAGTTGAATGGTGGCAGCGACCCCTTGGGGTCCTATCACAATGTTCATTGTTTCCAGGAGATACATGGTTCGGGCCACTAATTTGTCCCACATAGCCTCATACTCTTCATTTTGTCCTTTCTGATCATACATCATTGTACAGTGCCATGGTTCTCTACTTGGTTGGCAGTCAGGTCGCATCTTGGTCAGCCATAGCTTCCATTTTTCATATAGACTTCTTAGTCCATTTGGTGAGTCATTTAATTCCAGCCATGCAATTTGTCCATTTTACACTTTTCATTTTTGTTTCCATCATGAGACATTGTTGGATTAGACAATCTGGAAGCTCTATCCATACCCCTGTTTCTCCACAGTGTATTTTAGCTCCCATCTTGCAGAGCACATCTCTGCCAAGTAGATTTGCTGGGGTGTCTTTAGAATATAGTAACGGTGCTTGAACTGTTATTCCTTGTATTTCTATTTCTTGTGGCTCAGTAAGTCGCAAAGTCTGTGTTTTCCTGAGAAGCCTACTGTTTTCACTACTTTGCTAGAGAGGTGGAGCTTTGAGCCTTCTCTTCCTATAGTTGTGCATGTTGCACCTGTGTCAATCAGAAACGGTGCCCGAATCTGCCTTCCTACCACCACTGAGATGGTGGGTTCTTGAGCGGCGTGCAGTGAGATCATATACTGCACCAGCTCCCCCTCTGGCTTCTTTGGGCTTTTTCACATATTCTCTGGGGGAGGTCCCGTGGGGCCTGCTCCCGAGTACTGTTGTCCTTGGGGTGGCTGATTTGGTCCCATCCAGGGTCCTGTCCAGTTCCCTTGACCTTGCCATCCCTGATTTTGAGGGGGTTATTTCTTGAAAGCATTCCTTGTCCTCCTTGTTGGTTTGCATATGGACAGTCTTGTTTCATGTGATTCGGGTCTTGGCATACCCAGCATCCTCCTCTTCCTTCTTAAATCATTGGAGCACATCCTCTTGGAGACTGTTGCCAAGATCCTCCTCGGCTGCATCCTCGTCCTTGGCCCCATCCTCGATTCTGAGGTGGGTACTGCTGGGCCGGAGGGTACATTGGCATAGGTGAGGGCGTATAATAGGTTGGTTGCACCTGTTGTGGCGGGTATGTTGGTGCAGCTTGTACCATGGCTGCTGGCTGCGGTGCTGGGGGTGCAGGTTGGGCTGCTGGTTGTGGCATCAGCTGTACCACCATCACTGCTGCTTGCTTTGCTGCATTTTTTTCTTCTTTCTTCTTTTCCGTGATTTCTTGTTTGCTCCGAACCAACTCGCTCAACTGGGCTTTATGAAGCTGCATTATCAGGTTTTCTGCTGCTTTCTTTACTTCTTTTTATTTTTGTCTGTATCTCTCAACACAGTGTATCACATTTGCTTCAAATGAGGGCCATGGCATTGTGTTTAGCTCCACTATGTCTGCGAGCTTATCTTGGGCTTCCTTTGGCATTGCGTTCTTCACCATTATACGGAAGAGTGATTGGGTAGTTGGTGATTCATCCCATGCAGTTCCCATCTCTTCTCTCCAGGCCCTTTGCAACTTCAGTATAAACTCTGCCACATTCTCATTTTCTCCCATCGTTATCTTTTCCACTTTCCCAGGATCTGCTCTGGTTGGGTAAGCTTCTCTTAGGGTCCCCCAAAGTCGGTTTCAGTAGTTGTTAATCGTTCTTGCATCATATCCTTGTTCTTCGGCTGCCTTTTCTAAGCCTGCATTCTTAAATATTTCAGCCATCTTTGCCTTGCCCAGTGTCTGCGACCATATTGCTTTAATATCACCTATTGCCAACACTTGTCCCATTGTTTGCTCCTCGAATCTTGTGATCCACTTCTGGGCCCCTTCGCAGATGCTTGGTAGTCTGCCAGTCAGTCCCGTTAGGTCCATGAATGACCAGGGGACATAGGCCACATTGTGGCCTTTTACTATCACTGGGGCTTGTAAGCTTGGTAGCACCTTCGATTCAATCACTCCTGAAACCACATCGTCTTCTTCTTCCTCGTCCTCATCATCTGTTTCACCTTTTTCGGGATCATACTCTGGTTCTCTTCGTTCACTTTGTCTGAGCATGTCAGACCTCAATGTTACGGATCTGGCCGGTATCATCCTTTTCACCTTTCCTTTGGGCCGTGCTCCAGCACCACTTGGCCTTTGTTCAGTTTCTTGCTTTCGTAGGCTTTCTCGTGCATCCAGCCTATGTTTTGTCTCCTTCACTTACTGCTCTAGTTTTTCTCGTGTCTCCTGCTTGGCGTCATGGAGTTCTCTCAGTCTTTCCTAATTGGCTTTCTGTCTCCCTCTGTTGACCACCGCATATTCGCTTTGTGCTTGTTGTATTCCATGCATTCTCAGTTGCATTTCTTTTCTTGCCCTTTCTTTGCTCTCAATTTGGTGTTGCATCAGATTTAGCTGTCTTTGTGTCTCTTCTATCACCTCTGTTACTTTTGAGTGTGACTCTTGGTCCAGCTTGCTTATTGCCAAGACACTGTCTTCCACCTGTGCCACTCGGTTATTCATTGCTTCCAACTTGCAGTCAATTTGTGGTTTTAGAGCCGGGGTTACCTTTAACCTTCCTTCCATGCGATATTCCTCCTCATCTTTTGTAGCGGTCTTACTTTCTTCAGAGCATTCACTATTCCAGGATTTTCTTTGTCCCCTCCCGACTTGGAAGTTTATTCCTTCATCTCTGATCGCCTTGTATTGGCCTTCTCCATCACTTTGGCTATCCTGATTGAGGCTTTCTCCCTCTTTTCCACCTTCTTCTGGCATCAGGTTTCCTTTAATCCTTTCTTTCCCCACTGGGGTGCTTGTGTGATATACATACTCTTGTGGTTGCCTTTATATCATTGCTTCTCCTTTGTTCCTCAGGCCTTTTTACATCTGGTGTAGCTCAGGGTGTGATTTATTTCTTTTCAGCATTCCTCCCGAGTATCGTCCCATGCTAGGCTTTCTATGGCTCCTGTCATGCTTCCCTCCACTCTAGGGAGCTCCTCCTGTTGCTCACCATCTAGGTGTCCTGTGACTCTTTTCTCCTTTTCCTCTTGTATGTTACATGCCACCACTCCCTTAAAGTGTCCGTTCCTCTCTGCATTATCTTGTGGTCTATACACCACTTTGCCCCTTAATTGTCCATCCACTGTTTTCAGATCCACTTCTTGGACTTCATTCTCCTTCAAGATGACTGGATATATTCCTGAGACATAAGGGGTAAGTGCTTCTCTGTAGGGTGGTGGCTTTTCCTGCTCCCCAAGTTCCTCCGCTGGTGGGGCTGATGGTTTCTCCCTTTCCTGTTTCAATTTTCTTTGTATCTTTCCCTCTTCCTGGAACCATTCCACTATCTTTTTCTTTCTATCTGTCTTTTCTCCCCTCTCTTTCTTTATCTCTCCTCAACTCTCTAATCTCTGCTTCATCCTTTCACATCTCTCCTCATTAAATGTACCTGTCAAAGGCCATTGCCACTCACCACGTGTCTGATCATTCCACTCATATATTTTTCAATTTCCTTTTTTGCATCCTTATGCTTTGACATAACCACCCCTGCGGGTGTGGTTGGTAGCTCCTCCTTACTCAAGACACACCCTTGTCTAATCCTTTACCCAGTAATTCTACAGCATTGGAGCGTGAGATCAGCGTCTCCTAGTGTTACGCCTGTAGCCAACTCTTTCCCCGACTCTCACACACCACGAGCACATGCCCCCGAATACTAATCACCATCACCTGCACCTCATTTCCGGATCTAATCACCTCCTCCATATAAATCCCCGCTAGACACACTTCAGTGTCTAGCCTCGTTGGATGTATACGTGTTACCACCACTACTCCTTCTAGTGCTCCGGACTCACCTCTTCTTCTATGCTTGCTCCTTGTCCCGATCTCGTCCCTCTTCTCCCGGATCCTTATCCTCCTCCTCGCTGTGTTTGTCCGTTTATGTTCGCCCCTCATGGCAGGTTTCATTTCCCTCTTAGTCTGTGCTTTTTGGTTTGCGTTTGCCCCTCGTGGCAGGGTTCAGTTTCATTCTCGTTAGTGTGTTGTCTGTGTTTAGTGGCTCTCCAAGCCATAATCTCTGGTTTGTAATAAACCCGATTAAGATTAACCTTCTGGTCTCCGGGTCGTATCATAACACCTAGTTAATACCTTCTTGGCAAATTTATTTTATTAAGCACTATTGATGTTGTGAGACCTCTCCCCACCGTTCCCACTCTGGGTTCAGGTGTGACAGCGACCTTTAACCCCACACAATATTTTTCTTCTATATGGTCTTCCCCACACTTGTCCTACCAAATGCTTATTGTCCTCTGAAAAAGGGATCAGATACAAAGATCAACCACTGAAATATTACACAGCTTTCTCTTGAATGAAAGCTTTCACTCTACATGCTCACCCAGGTCCGTTGACAGTGGAATGGCTGATTGCCCAACGTTACAGGGTGCCCTCATGTC
>JAQMYF010040589.1:0-10672 GCA_030014195.1 Neosilurus mollespiculum | reverse complement strand
TGTCCCCACACTGTGATGAATAGCTAGACCACACACACACACACACACACACACACACACACACACACACACAAACGCCTGGGCCTGGGACTTGAACCCAGGACATTCTTGCTGTGATGTGTACATGCTAACCTGACAAGTGTCTTCGGACTGTCAAGTAGACTGCTGAAAATAATCCCCTTTTTAAGGAAACTGAAAAAAAAAGTGCAAGAGTACTGCTGGAAAGGATCTCCACCAACTTGCCTGCTATATATACACATGTATATCTTTGTATAAAGCTTTCAAAAATTATGGTGTCTATTTACTTTTGAAATGTCACTACAGAAAACAAAACCAGAAACACTGAACACGATTGTGCTCTTTTTAGTAATACAACCAACATTTGCTTTCAAGTGCCTTCTAGTGGTTAGGACATGCCAGTACAGAACAGTCATGTTAGCTAACTGAGGAAATTAAAAGATGGAGACAATAGATGACAATAGACAAAAAACAGATATAGCCTAACGTCTCACATGCTGCATTTGACAGTGGGGAATTTTGCTTATGTATGCATCATTCAAAATGTTGTGGTTTATATAACATGCAGCACAGCATCAATATAACATTCATAATCAGGAAAGAAATATATTTTTTTCCATATTATAATTTGTCATGTAAAACATCCATTTGTTTCAATTCTTCATTTTAAATATGAAAATCTAATGCAACAGTGTCTTTCAATAGAATTCACCCCACCCCTTAAAATATTATATGATAATATATAACTAGTTCCAGTGCAGTACAGTTATTGGGTAACCTGGGTTTACCCTGGGCTTAGACTGGGGCACGATGTCTGCGATCTACGTGATTTGAGAGAATCGTGAGGAGAGTGGGAGATTGTGGGATCAAATCATAATGATCCTGAGGGTGGATTCGTGTTGATCTTACTGATCGTGGCGAAACTTTTGACTGTCAAAAATTAGCTGCGATTATTACGTGGGAATCATAGTAGAGCGCAGTAGAGCTTACTAGACCTATACAGACCTTAACAGAGTGTAACAGACCTTGATGCGCCATCGTAGGGGATCTTGATGAACTTGGAAACATGATTCCTTCAAGTTTCATCTCTTGGATGCCCCCTGCCTCCTATTTATACCCGAATCGTACTCTAAGCATGCTCATAAATCATGTAGCTCCACACTTTTTTAAATCGCAGAGATTGCAGACATCATGCTCCAGTGTAAACTCAGGGTTAGTAGAGGGCATTAAAAGTTTTTTTTTTTGTCATAAGCTTTTCAAGGTGATTTTGCCCCATTCTAAAACCTTTATGCCTAAAAAAAATCGAGCCCTATAAAAATAAACAAATAAATAAATCAAATGTCCATCCCAAATCAATCAGTTTTTATTAATTTATCTATTACCAGATCTAAGGCTTCACAATAACAGTCAAATGATCATGAAATGTTCTTATTCACGTAAAATCAATGGAAAGACAAAAAAATAAAAGGTATTACAAATGTTTTCAATAAATTGTAATTAAACTTAAGTTAACTGAAATGCATAAAGAAAATCACAAATTAATTATGAATGCTGAGAAAAATAGTTACAGGTAATTAAGAAATTCCATTTTATGCTCAGTATATTTAAATAATATTAAATTTATTAAATAAATAACATTTATTTATTATTCCCCTTGTCCAATGACTTGCTTAATAAAAATAATTTTAGCTCATCCTAAAGACATTATTTGATGTACAAAAGAATGAGAATTTGTGTCCATAACGGTCCTCCATACAAGCTTTTACCTTTGCACTGGAGGTAGGGTAACAACAAAATGCATTGGCAGATGGTGACCTCTGGCTTTCAATCACTGATTAAACTGGTAAATGTTACGAAATGTGTAACATGTTACGCACCATTTGAGAGATAAATATTTACATTATTTTATAGATTTCATCATATAAGATACCTCTAATCTGATTGGCATTTGAATACCTTTAATATGATTTTGACCACCAGAACTGGTGTAACCTAGTGTAGGTTATTAACCTAAACTAAATGAATAATAATCTGGCTGTGTGGAAAGCATAATATTTAGCAAAATATAATTGTCATAACCTGGCTCCTAGGCCATGAAAAAATAGGAAAATCTATAAATTATATTACTTAAATGGTTCATTTTAATAACATACACGCAAATGAACAATTAAAAAACTGTGCGATGTGATTAGCAGAGGCACCAATATTTTGAGTGTGAGTGCTCTGAAGCAAAACCTAACAAAAGTCAAACTAAATGAATAGAAAATGCTGGTGGAGGAGAGGGAGAGCCCAAGTCAGGAAGCTAGGGCTTTTACATCCTGTGGAGCACTTGGCCCAAGTGCTCTAGATCTTCAGGTAACTCTGAAGAGATCAGAAACACTATCGATACCACAGAGTATCACCCAACCGCAGACTTGGGGCTGTCACACCGCCATAAGGTTGGTGTCTTTTTGGGAACACCGGCACCACTGTACCCACAAATATACTCACAAACCATAACTACTTGAATTAATTTGGATTTAAGGAGAAATACCAAGGTAACAAAAATAAAGAAAAATATACTCACAACCTTTGTATAGGCCAGGCCTGCCGCTCCCTATACCTATCCTCAGCAACCCTAGTACCTGAGAAGCAAATTAAGAAAATACACCACAGGGGTCCAGACGCTCATCTGCTTGCCATGCTTCAGCGCGTGGCAAGCAAATAGCCGGAAACTTAATATACAGTTTTGCCTGTGACCTTGAAAAGTAGGTCAAGGTCACTCACACACAAACTCCTCCTAGCACCCATAGTATTGAGCCAGCATGCCAAGTTTAAAAGCCTCAGTTTCAGCATGTGGCAAGTAAATATCTGGAAACAAAAGTGTAACAGACAGATGGACCGATGGATGGACGGATGGACGGAACCCATTCCTAGGGGCGGGAGCTAAAAACAGGCACAGCAAAGCAAGCAGGCAGATAATACAAAAAGACATGACAGTAAACAAAGGGACAAATTAAAATCTGCCCAATTGAGCATTAGACAGGGCACCCTTCATCACAATGGCTGTTCCTTTAATATGCCTGTCAAGGTCGAAACCCTGCGGAAACAAATACCCCCATCAGTCTCTGGTTTGGGCAACTAACTAATTGCACAAAAGTGAGAGTGTTATGATCTGTGTACACAACTATTGTTGGTCCTCCTGCCCTCAGGTACACCTCAAAATGTTGCAGCACCCAGATTAATGCTAGTGCTTCTTTTTTGATAAAAGAGTAGTTTGATTGGTAGCTGTTAAACTTTAAAAAAAAATTTAACTGCCCTGACCACACCCTGGTCGTTCCCCTGCAGTAAGATGGCACCTTCCCAGTCTTGACTGGAATCAACCTGAAGCACGAAGGGGCTGGTCAAACTGTGAAGCTGCTAAAGCAGGACAGGAGCACAGCAGTGACTTTATATTATCAAATGTCTGCTGACACTGAAATAACCACCTGGATTTTGACATCATCTTCAGGAGTTTGTTCATTCATTCACTGATTTCTAAACCGCTTAATCCTAATTAGGGTCACAAATCCAAAGCTGCAGCTGCAATGGCTCGCAGCAGTTTCTGTGAGCTAACTGCAATAAAATTTCTTTCTTTGTACAGTCGCTGTATACTGAATGACAATAAAGTTGTCTAAGTCTATGTCTAAGGGGAGGCTGGCACCCATCTCAGCCAACTCTGGTCAAGGACGAGGTACACCCTGAACAACTTGTGAGGCCATCACAAGGCAACACACACACACACACACAACCATTCACATACCCACTTTCACCTTGGGATGATTTGGAACAGCCAATTAGCCTACTGTGTACATGTTTTTGGGAGCAAACTGGAGTACCTGGAGGAAACCACACAAGCACAGGGAGAACATTTAAACTCCACACAGAAATGGCCCAAGCCTGGGAATCAAACCCGGGCCTTCTTGCTGTGAGGCAGACATGCTAACCACTGTGCCACCGTGACACAGCCTTCAGGAGTTTAGCCAAAGGAAACACAATGGTGTTGAAATTTTTACAGAGACACCGATATTAGCTAACTAATCCTAAATGCTGCTGAAGTTACTTTTTTGTTACAGGGTGTGGATAGTTAATGACCGCCATTACTTGAGCCTGAACAGGTGCTAACCTACCTTGCCTGACAACGCGGCCCAGATAAGTCACCATTGCCATGACAAATTGACAGTAAGACACATGTCAGCCAGCCTGTCAAACAGCTTTCAAAAGCTCATCCAGATATGCTGAACACCTGTCTAACCCTGATTCATCATAGGCTGAAATGTGGCTGAAGCATTTCGCAAACCAAATGGCATGACAGTGTATGAGTACAGACCCAGTGGAGTGACAAACGTAGCTATTTTCTAAGCTTGCTTGGTCAAAGGCATTTAACAAATCCAATTTGCTGACAAATTTGCTGCCATTACCCAATCTATAGTCATCCATTCTCGGTATAGGAAATCAATCTTTCCGCCTTTTTGGAAGTCAGTGCAGAACCACAGCGTTTTGTCTGGTTTAGCACTAAAATGTTGTATGAGGCCCAACTGCAATATTGTTTTGAAACATATAGGTGATTTCAAAGACCAAATATTTAAGTTTTCCAGGTGACATAAGATAAACCACTGTTTAATCAGCTGTGCATCTCTGACAATTATGTCATGCTCAATCCAGTCAGTGTCGCCAAACAGACAGATATTTGTGCAACAAATCAGCCAGCATCTGACACTTAGACTCTGGCAAATGGGACAGCAGTTTATCCAGGTTATCGAGTGACTCTGAATTTTTTAAACCACACAGTAAACTGTTTTCAAGCTCAGGAACTCCATCTCCTTCATGCGCAACTGGCACCAAGCAGACCGCAAGGACCCGATGCACACCATCCTCAGATGCTCCCACCTCACCATCATAGATGTATGGAAGTTAATATGATCACTCACAATTGTTTTAACATCTAAAACCTCTGTATGCAAACATCTAAGATGATTTGGATCCCTGGTCATGTTTGATCACCTTTGGGATGCCAAACACTGACCTAAAGTATGTCAACACCTTTACCACTGTTTTTGTTGTCATGGACTTAAGTGGGTATGCTGCATGATATATGGTGCTTAAACACATAACTGAAAAGATACACCCCGACTTTGAAGACCACAATAAGATGCCCAAATGGTTCGCTTACACACAGAATAAGCTGCCATTGAGCAGGCTTAATGCTCTATTTGGCTTTCCTGTCAACTGACACATGACATGTTTTGATGTATTTTGCATTGTTGTTTTATGCATGGCCAAAAAAAGCCTCAAAAAATCTTGAGATCTTGTTTGCACTATGACTGCACTACTTACATTATTAGATGACAAAAAATGATTAAATATGTTTTTGAAACAAGTATTAGATGGTTTGGAGTTGCCACACTAACTAACTATTCACGCCCTCTAGCTAAGATTCCTCCTAGTCTTCATGCAGTTAGTTGTGGTGGGTACTTATGTACTAAAGTGTGCTGGGTTGGGAAAGCGACTAATGAGCTAGCAACCCTACCAAATCCATAGACATGCTTCCAAGCAAATGCTTCACCCATGTTTGCTGCAACACCACCAGAAAATGCTCAGTAAACCCAAAGAGAAATGCCACTATGGTCTACAAGGGAAAACACTTCGGACTACTATGTGCATAAGAAAAACCATGCTGCACCTGGATAACCTGTTCCCAGCATATACAACCACCAGCACCTGGTCTGAGGGAAACCAAGCACATCTGCAAACCTACACATCAAACGAATCTTGCAAACTCCACACAAATAATTCAATACCTTGCACAGCCAGTCCCAAAGGCACTGTTCTTCAACCACAGATAAGACACTTGCTCACAAATGAGCAAACAAAGGTTTACCACCAAAGTAAACAATAGGATTGGGAAATGCAATATGCGTTTAGAACACCTTTACTTGCATACCCAAACCGAATCAGTGCTTCCACTCAGTCCTAAAATGAGGTAAAAGACTTACAGTGCAGCCACATGCAGCCCAATACAGATTAAAATGAAATGCTTGGCTTTAAATGCGTGGCCTATTAACTTCTAGTTCTTTAGGCACATGAATTAATCCATACATGTAAAATTTTAACAAAAGAGACGCATGACAACTTACCAAATATTCGATAACAAACAAACTTTTTAACCAAATCTACTACAGTTTTAACCAAGATATGCACAACAAATGAGGATAGTCCCCAATTTGTCATAACCTGGCTGTAAGACCATGACAAAAATAGAAAAGGATGCAGTAATTATAAACTCAAATTATTTATTTTAAAAAAAGTATGTGCAAATAAACAATTCAATAAACTGTGGGATGTGATTGCCAGTAGAACCAGTAGTTTTGAGTGCGAGTGCTGTGGAGCAAAAGCGAACAAAAGCCAAATGTGTAGAATGCAGGTGCTGGTGGAGAAGGAGAGCCAGAGTAAGGCAGGAAGCTGGGGCTTTTATATCCTGTGGAGCATTGGGCCCAGGTGCTCTAGGTCAGGTAACTCCAGCTCCTCTGATACCTACGGAGGAGATCAGAAACACCATTAGTACCACAGTGTATCATCACCCAACGGCAGATTACCATGGACCGTCACAAATTACTAACCAAAAGCAGTTCATAAAACTCTCTCTCATCCTCTACCCTTCTCTCTGACTCTGATGACCTATGGAAAAACTAGATTAAGTCCACATTTTTAGGATCCAGTAGCAGTGCATAAATACTCAATCGCAGTATATCGTGACATAAAGACAGAGACGGAGTGACAAGAAGACTAAGGGACAGAGGGACACAGAGTACGGTCCATGATAGGCATCACTAAGTGGTGTATGTGACATCGCACAATGAAAAAAAAAAGTAAAAGGTTTGAGGTTTTATAAGTTATCACCCAGTTGCTATGAAACTGCTAAGTTAGATGTGCTATAACCCTCAGACGTCTGTACAATTCATCTGTAAAACAAACAAATATTGTATATATTGTATATGTTGTCTTGTAAATAATGTAGTTGCATACATCTTTACACCCTCTTATAAATAGGGGTGTACCTGTGTTCAAACTCAACCAATCACACCTGCCATCAATCACACTGACTTTAACCCAAAGCACCTTTTGATTTTATGGGTTTTTATAAGTCTATCAGCATGGAACATCTTGACTTGGCAATCTTTGCCCACACTTCCCTGCAAAAGCACTCCAAATCTGCATTTCCTGTGCACAGCCCACTTCAGTTAACCCCACAAATTTTCAATAGGTTGCAGGTCTAGGGGCTGGCTGTACTACTTCAAAACTTCTTCTGATAAAGCCATTTGTGGCAGCGAGGGCATGATCAAGCACCCTCTGCAGATGGAAAGAGACAGATAAAGCCAGCAGGTAACAGGTTGATGAGTTTCACCTGTGTGTAACTACTGGCACCTACTTGTGTTCTGTGTGCTTACTACAGGAGAAAGGATGGGAGAGAGAGAGGGAGAGAGAGAGACACTGACTTGAGAAGTCTGTGGCTGTGTGTATGTGATTTGGTGTATTAAAATCTTAGTGTGGGGAACTAGTAAATGAAAGCTGCTGAAAAGCTGAAGACAGCGGGAATTAAAAGCTAATAAAAACGGAGTGAACTGCCCACCTGGCTGAGTCCAGTACCATGACCTCGATATTTGTCACACCGTTCTTATGTTGATTTAGGGGTATGATTTGGGTGGTTGTTTTAGATAAAATTAAAATTCCTCTTAATTTCCAGATGTTTAGCAGAGACCTGAAGGTTGTGTGCAAAAAGGTGAGTAGTATTTGTTCATAATTCCCCTCACATTAACTAACGGCCAAGTTACAGCTGAAGAAAAACAGCCCCAAAGCACAATGCTGCCAATACCACGCTTCACCATGGGTGCTGTCTTCTTCTGGTCATGTGCAGTGTTAAAAGAGTTCACCCTTGTTCTCATCGGACCATAACACATTTTCTTACATGGCTTTGGGAGAGATGATGTAGATTTTTGTAAATTTTACCGGGTAGACCTGTGCGCCGACTCTTATAACCATCAATATCTCTTATTTGTTGGAAAAGCCAGCTGCCGCTGACTAAACAAAATTCCCTTGCAGGATTAACACAGTATCAAAATCAAAATTTTACTTGTGTGATTTTGATTTCTAAGAAGTTTCTGAGTGAGAATGTCATTTTGGGTTATCACAAGCAGTATGATTTTTGAAAGAGTAAATTGTCATATTCGGGGATGCTATCTTACAGTTCTGCTATATGAATATCAAGGAATATCTAGGTTTTGGGATAATCTCCGAGGTGTGAAAGTAGCAGATGTGTAAATGTTTTAGGTTAATCATTCATCAATAATTCTTTTTCTTCACTTTTGTTTATAGCTTACTGTTGCCATCATTCACTTACTCATTTGCTGCACCGCTTAATCCTACTAGGGTGGCGGGGAGTTTGGCACCTATCTCAGCCAGCACTGGGTAAAGTCAGTATATATATATACACAGCCTCAACCCTCGATTCTACGGATCCCAGTTTAACGGATTTCAGAAGCTGTGGACAAAGTCTGGAGTAGCCAAATTGTCCGGGAGGGCTTGAAGGTCAGCAAGGGCAGATGCAAGTTAGTTGGAAAGGGCAGACGTTAGTTAGCGCACACGTCAGTTCATCAGTTTGTTTATGTATTAGGGGTGGGAATTACAAAAAAAACTAATGCATTCAGTTGCAGTTTGCATTCCAAACAACGCAGAATGTTTGTCAATGCACGATTTCCTGGTACAATGATTACACTGATGCACACGTCAGAGCTCAGCTAACGGCTACCAAAATGAAGGAATTGGATGAAAGCGCGTTGTTAGGACTGTGAGAATGCAAATTTCATTTTTAAAAAACTACCTGATGGAAGCCTTGATAAAAGAGTGGTTTTGTGCAAACAGTGCAAAAAGAGTTTGCATATCACTGAAGCACTTCAACCCTACAGTACCATCTAAATGCAAAGCATGTTGCAGCAAGCACAGAAACCGCCGGGGCTGTTAGCGCTAGCAATCCCGGTCTGAGTCGAACAAGAGGTGTCAGCAGCCCAAACTTGACCGAGTAACTGGCTTCAGGACCAAAATTAGTAAGGGTGTACTCACATGTAAGCAATATGGCCACGAAATAGGGTGAAATAGTGCAACTTTTATTTTGGGCTGTTTTTGGTTTTGGCTGGGCAAAAAAATCGTGATCTCATCTAAAAACTTCAACATAGATCATCACTGAGGATCCGTGACCCTGCACTGGCTGTGTGTCATGTATTGTACTGAACCTGCCCTTAAACTGTAAATAAAACAAATCCAAGTGCTTTCTTTCTTTTTAGTTTTTACGCTTTTTTCTCTGTATTTTTATTACATGTACTCTATTTGATTGTCTCGAGTCCAGTGGGTCCGATTGAATTAGTTGTGTATTCCAGCATGAGCTGCTCAGCTTTGGTTTATGGTTTAGCCTGCACTTTTTTTTTTTTTGAAGCTGAAGTGCGGACGTGTGTGTGAGAAAGTGCAGCGCGGAAAAACCTGTGCCTTCCTCTATGACGCGTTCATTCCATGTCAGATCGGAGCACAATTACTTGTTCAGCTTTCTTACTTGTGCTGATAAGGGAAAATCCCATATTAGAGGAGAGATTATGTGAGATGTGCACTGACACCGGAACAACCATTTATATTTACAATTATTATATTTTTATAATATGTGTGTGAGATAGCAAGAGACACGTTGCGTGTAGGAAATATGCCGATTTTTATTTTTTTCTTAAACAAAAGTATAAACAGAGGAGCACAGTACTCCCGCTGGCCGCCTCTTTATAGAAGGGGAGGATTCACGTGACCTGTGTATCATTTTGCGGGTTTTTCTTCGTAAAAAGGGGCGGATTCACGTGACGAGCAAAAAAGTTACTTGAGCCGTTCAAAAACAAGCAAAAAGGACCAAACTGCTTCCGAAGCTCTTTGCTCGTATTTGAGCCACTCTGAATTCACACCAAATATTGAGCAGGTCCACAACTTCTTCCAAGACCATGAAAACGGCCCTCAAATCCAACCGACTACCTCTGAAAATATATTCAATTACCCTCAAACTAAAATTCGCTTGTACATTCGGCTGTGATTGCTTACATGTGAGCTAGGCTTAAGTCAACATTGAACAAACTCACAAACTCACTCACAAAATGGATTGCTATGGACTGTAGACCACTATTAGTGAAAGATGATAAGGAGACATGAGATCCAACTTTTCAACTGCCGTGCAGAATCACTATTTCAAGCAAAATTCAACAGCTTTATGACACTGAAAAGCAAGCAAATAAATGCATTTTTCCAGACATTATATGAGCTTGAGTTTACAATATTCATATCTGTGTCAATTATTTGATTCAGTGGTCCACTAAAATCCATTTGAATTAAAAAAAATGTTGTGTTTTAGGGCAAATATTGTTATGCGATTGAAATGATGAATTAATCAAGATTGATTAATTTCAAAGCTTCTAATTAAATAGATACATTTTTTAATCGAGTCCCACCCCTAATATATATATATATATATATATATATATATACAGTACAGACCAAAAGTTTGGACACACCTTCTCATTCAATGTGTTTCCTTTCTTTTCATGACTATGAAAAT
>JAQMYF010040588.1:0-10676 GCA_030014195.1 Neosilurus mollespiculum | reverse complement strand
ATCCCCTGACCTGAAGGCGGTGTTGCGGGCCTTCAGCAGGAGACGGACATCCCAGTTCATCCAAGGCTTCTGGTTGGAGTACATGGTGATCTGTTTCTGGGTGGTGACACTGTCTATAGTGGTGGAGATGTGGTCCATTACATATGAGGCATACTGGTCCAAGTCTGTGTGGGTGAACACATTCCAATCTGTTTTTAAACCGGTCCTGGAGCAAAGCGTCTGTCCCATCTGGCCACACTTTTATTGTCCTCACTGTGGGTTTCACACCCTGGATGAGTGGTGAGTACCGAGATCTGCCTATTTCAGACTTTTGTCAGATAAATAGTAATGAAAACACACAATTATACTAATCTTTCTCTAATCTGTTATTGTCTATAGTCAAGACTAGAAGCAGAAGTGGTGGAGAGTGACAGACCAGATTACTTTACTCACCCAAAGCCATCTATGATGGAAATGTGTCTCAGCTACCACCCCAAAAAAAATCCAAAAAACCCTGTCCTCAAAAAAGTGTTTATCAAAAAAGATGGCACAGCAAGGAAATGGCTTACTTATTGTGAGAAGCAGCATGCTTTGTTTTGTTTTTTTATATGCCTAGCATTTTGCAGTGCATCTTATTCAAATAATTTTTATCCAGAATGTCAGATTGGAAACATGTTCATCAAAGAACAGAAGAGCATGAACAGAGTATAATGCGTAGAAATTGTGCAGAGGCTTACCTTTTAAATTGCTCAAAGGCCAACATAAAAAAATAATGCTGGGCAAACAGTTGACTGTACACAAAGAAAACGTAAAGAAAAGGCGACAGGTTTTGGAGAGGATTGTTGAGGCAGTCAGAGGGATAGAAAAAAGAGGTCTAAGTTATAGACACGAAGAAAATTAAGCTGCATACTCCCTGGACGATGATAGCCTTAATCATGGCAATTTATCTGCTTTATTTATTCTTTACCTATTTTTATTGTATTGCAGCTGCATGTGAGTGCATGGAGATGACTGAAGTGGTTGTAGCAAATCAGCTGTGAATAAGGTACATGTTACACTTCTCCACATCACGATACATATAGTATGGCAAATATGACAACAGGCACACAGGTGAAAGTCGATTGGCTTTGGAAGGTGTTGGAAAGAAACCTTATATTCTGCTTTATTACCTTATACATTGCTTAATTTAGCATTAAAATAACTCACCTCTCTTCATACAGCATTAAAATGCTTAGATAATAATGATATAGCAATATTCAGCCATTGCTAAGTAACAGTAAGACAGCAATATTAAATATCACAAATATGTAGCTGAGTTAAAATGCAGAAGTGGAAAGAAGGAAAAAGAGCGTGACTAACTGAGCACATGACTATAAAAGAACTATTGACCTTAGTGCACTAATGAAATAAACACACTGAAGACTGGAGCAAAAAGAAAAAATAGTTTATTAAAAGTTACAGGTCAGCCAGCCTGTCCAGAGAGATTACAGGTACACCTTCATCAGTAGTAGAGGAAGAAGCGTCCTCATTAGCAGAATAAACTGGGCGTGTAGTCAGAGGGTGAATTATACTCAGGAAAATCAGGATAACACTCCATAGGGGAATTTGGGGGAGAAGGCTCTGGAGAAGAGTATTCTGGAGAACGCAAAGGAATAAAGAGAGAGCCTGGGGAAGAAGGTGGCTGTGGAGAAAAACACCAATAGCGCACCTGGGTAGACTGATCTTGGGTTTCAGGAAGAGTCTGAGTAGATTGATCTTGAGTAGAAACTAGAGATTGAAAAGGATAAGGAGACCTGGAGTGAGTCCCAGGAGAACCAGGCTGGAACCAGGTAGCAGAAAGGGACTCCAGAAAATCCAAAAGGTTGGGATTAGTACGGGCCAAATGATAATGGAAATGGCGGTGTTGATCAGGTCTTCCCCTCCTGAATATGGCACGACGGGTTGGCTGA
This sequence comes from Neosilurus mollespiculum, assembly GCA_030014195.1. Taxonomy (NCBI): domain Eukaryota; kingdom Metazoa; phylum Chordata; class Actinopteri; order Siluriformes; family Plotosidae; genus Neosilurus; species Neosilurus mollespiculum. The sequence continues at coordinate 8,748 of JAQMYF010040588.1, read as the reverse complement.
GCTGGAAACAATGGAAAGAGAAAAAGGATGCATGTCATGTGACCATTTAATCCAAAAGAATGTAATCTGCAATATAGCTTAATAATTAACCACTGTGATGCTTAAGGGCTTAGAACCCATAACATGCATCTAAATAGATTGATAGTGTGGACATTGGTACATTGCTAGCTAAAATAGCAGAGTAATAAGAGTAATAAGACAGCAACATTATGAAATACCATGCTTGCAGTTTGCTAAATAAAAATCAAAGAGGAAATTAAAAGGTACTTACACATGTTGAAGGGTTGACAAGTAACGTGCAGTACAGTCCACTGGAACAGTTCACACCAGAGTAAAATTCTGAAATGATATAAAAAAAACCGGCGCTTATAAGCAAGTGACGATTTTTTATAAAAGCTCTCAAAGACGCCCGGAAATAAGGCAAAATAAACAGTGATACGCCACATCAGGTAATATGAAATCACATTTGGGGTACAACAAAACTACATCACAACAGGAAACATGACATCACATTAAGGGTGGAACAGGAAAATAATGGGAAATAGAAAAATATGTAAAATATGATGAGTGGAGCCAAATGGCCTAAGAATATGGATTTAAAGGAAAATTGCTTAGTCATATGCAAATTAAAAGGGGACGGCGTCCGAAGACACCAAAAAGTATAAAAGAAGGGGTTTTCATAGGGGATTTTGCTGATTCTGATTTTGATGTGGATGGGGTCAGACCTTAGAGACCAGCTACTCTCTCAGTATTGTTTTTGTGATTGACTGCAACTTGGAATAAAGATACCTTGCTTCTCCTCATCTTGCTGTATTGAGATTTTAATTTGAAGTATTTTTGAGTAATTATAGAACTACAGAGTGTAAGTTAAGTGACAACTAAGTAAGAAAAGAGGGACTGAACTTCCACCTGGCGTATGTCCACTCGGAGAGGGCACCAAAGTGCAAATCCTCAGTCTTCACACACCAGACCAATAGCTCACGTCACTCATCCACTTAACTTTCCTAGTGAGTCTCTCCTTGTTTGATTATTTATCTAACTGGCAGTACACACTCTAACAGTAAGCATCACACCTGAACAGTCGCTTGCTTACATTTTCATTACGATTCGTGGGTCTATACTATCTCGTGAGAACGCACTGGTATTAAAGTGACAGTCACCTATATTACTCCACTGAACACAGTAGGTACACTAAAAACACTATAACCCCAGTTCACCTGGCTACATTCTCCCCTGCTACAAGTCAACGTCCTCTGTGACTTTGTATGTTTCTACGGTTCCTTTAAGTTGTGATGAATAGAGAGCCATGCCTGCTAACACTTGAGACAATATGTCTGGGCTAAGGGACTCTGCACTGCATGCGGACGTGGGCAAGTTAAAGGGGTTTCTATTTTTCCCAGCTGTTGTTCTCTGACTTCTGTGCAGAGAGGGAATGGGTCGGTCACCCTTGACAGCTTCCTCTTTTCTTTTTTTTGGCACAGGTACAGGTCTCTCCATAGGTGTGGTTTCTGACACAGGAGGAAAACATGGCAGTGGTTGTCTCCCAGTCCTCATTATGAATTTCACTTGTCTCTGGCTCGAGTCCATTCTCCCCCATCATACTCTCAGCTTCAAAACATGAAGGGTTTTCTGTTTCAACAGCTATCGGATCCAAATTCTCAGGTTCCTGAGTTACTAAATGCTCAGCTGCTGGATTTCTCACTCTCTCCTCCAGAATGAACTCAGGCTCCACAAGATTAATCTCTGACACCAGACTTGAGTCAGGTTCACTGCCAGGGGCAGCTGAACAATGGCATTGCCTAGCCAAGGTCCAATACATAGCCGTAGGTTAGATCCATGCAACCTTTTCACTGGTCCACCCTCTATTGGCTCCACTGAGTAAGTGGTACCCTGGACCTCGACAACCTTGTACACAGTGTCTGACCAGGCATCCTGGATCTTCTTTCTTCCTGGTGGTTAATGGCGAAGGTACACCAACTGCCCCACTTCGAACTTTGTACTCTCAAAGTTTCTACCCTGAACAGAATGCAGGCAGTCCGGTACACCATACTTCTGAAACCACTCTTTCAGGATGACTTTAGCAGTGGTATCTGCTTTCTGATCTTGTGTGGCAAAGGCATGACTGAACTTAGTAAACACATCCATCATCACAACTGTCTCAAGTCTCACCAGATGAACCTAGAATGTTGGCAAAAACACAAGCAGGTCATCTAAATAAATCAACACAATCTGGAAGTCTAAATCACTCATTGTAGCCTGCATCAAATGCTGAAATGTTGCAGATGCATTACATAGCCCAAAAGGCATCCGTAGGTACTCATATAGACCAAATTGTGTTGTGAATACAGTTTTGTCCCTATCTTTCTCATGCACAATCAATGGATGAGAAGAATTCTGCACCACTCAGGGCATCCAGACTTTCCTCAATGCGCAGGAGTGGAAAAGCATCGCATTTTGTTTTTGCATTCAGCCTTCGGTAATCTATGCACAGCCTCAAACTTCCATTAGGCACGCATAGGAGCTTGAACTCTCCTGAATCACACCCTTCCTCAACAGTTTAGAAATATGCTCTTTGACTTCTTTGTACTGATTAGGTGGAATACACCAATATGGTTGTGAGACTGGTGTTTCATCCACCAGTGAGATTTCGTGCTTCACCCGATCCGTGTATCCCAGATCCTCATCACTATCTGCAAACACATCTGCATACTTTCTACTTCAGAACTGCTCGTAGTTCTGCTTGCTGCTCTGGTGTACCTCCTAAGTGTAAGCGGTTCAATAAGGTATGTGTGTCACTGCCTGAACCCTGATCATCTTTCTGGTCAATTGTCACCTCTTCATGATTAGCAGAGATACGTTGGAACTTTACCTCATAAGGGTCACTCTCAATACACTGACACTGGCTAAGAATACCAAGCCTAGTCTTTGGGAAAAGCCAGACATCTTCAGGTGACAAGTTGATTACCTGAACTGGAAAAATGCAATTGTTGGACAACATCACTGTAGGAACAACTATAAATCCAGCGGGAAGTGGAGTGTTTCCTGGCTCAAGTAACATATTGGCCTCCCCCTAAGACTGCATTCTGCGGCCCCATGCAAACACTGTAGCAACAGATGATGCTGGTACGTGCACTTTGTGTCTACGTGCTACCCGAGCAGTGGACCTCTTTTCAATGAATTCCGCCTCTTGCAATCGGTAAAAAGCCTCTCACTACTCAGAGTCTAGCTCACCCCTTAGGGTTGTATCACACTCAGAGAGTATTAGTTGTCTGCACCGTTTAGCTATGTTCATTCCAATGATGCCAGGTAGAGAAAAATCTGGCTCGTACATATCTGTTACGCGATACTATGAACAGATAGACCCAAATGCAGGACAGAGACGATACGATCAGGATAAAGTGCAAACACAGATTTCTTATTAGAAACACGGATAACGTGGTACATGAAACTGTGGAATAACAGCTAGATCGCGGTGCATATACTGAAATACGTCTTCACTCGATGACGGCCCAAGCTCTCTCTGTGAATACGCGATGCTCATACAATGACAGACCAAGCTCTCTTCGTGAATACGTGACGCTCATTCAAAGACGGCCCAAGTTCTCTCTGTGAATACACAGCGCTCACTCAATGACGGCCCAAGACAATCTGGCCATTGGGACAAGGTAAGCGGCCCCCTTTTATCCTCCGGTGGGGATGAGGAACAGGTGAGCTAATCAGGCCGGAGCCTGTAATCAAAGACACACACGGGCAGAGGAGAGAGCAGATCAAACAGAACAGACATGACTAAAGCCTTCGGCGGGACCTCACAGTACCCCCCCCATAGGACCGCCTCCTGACGGTCCCAGTATCTCGAGATATTGTCTGTAGAAGTCATGGACTAGGGTGCGGTCGGCGATGGAGCTTGCTGGTATCCAGGAGCGATCCTCGGGACCGTAGCCCTCCCAGTCAGCCAAGAACTGTCTCCCCCGACCCCTCTTGCGTACCGCCAGAAGACTCCTGACCAGATAGGCTGTTCCATCCTCCACCATCTCGGGTGGTGGCGGGGGACTGGTGGGTGGCACCAGACGGCTCTTAGGGGGAGGTTTCTGCCTGTTAGTATGTCCCTTGTCGTCGATACTAGCACCAGGGACCTCTTTAAGCCTCTTCCTGGAACTGAAAGTCCCTTTTCTGCGGGAATGCTTCAGAATGTCCTGAACGGCCTTTCTATCCTTGTATTCTGGTTCAGACTCAGACTCAGACTCAGATGAACTCTGTGAGCATAAATGAGGAGAATCTTTCCGTGGCTTTTCTTTTCCTCGTCTCATTTTCTTCTTTTTCCCCGTCTTTGTCATAGTCAGTGATTCCTGATCAGATTTCACAAAAGATTCAGAACTGCTATCTCTTACAGCCCTCCTTTTCTTGCGTCTTTTCTTGGTTACTATGGACTTGCATGGTTTACCCTCCTTTAATGTTACCCCCACATGATTGGAAGGAGAGCTTGACTTGCATCGGCAGGACAGGCCGTCAGGCTTGACATTTCGGGGGCCCGACTCTGATACAGGGCTTGCCTTACCCTCCAGGGATCCATGAACAGACGGGGGTGCAGCAAGACAAGACGAACTACAGGCGGGGTCCCAGCTCCTAATTACCCCCGTCTCCCAGATAATGTGAGGGTTGTGAGCCCTCAGCCAAGGGAACCCCAGTACGAGGGGGTGATGTGGGCAATCTAGGAGGTGGAACGAGATGGGTTCCGTGTGATCCCGCCAATAGACATGAGGGGGGTCTCTGTCCTGTGGGTAACCTGGCTTAGCAGCTGGTTATTCAGTGCACGGGCGATGACTGGTTGGGCGAGTGGCCTCTCCGTGATGCCCAACCTCCTGGCTAGAGAGTAGTCCATCAGGTTCTCATCTGCCCCTGAATCGATGAAAGCCTGGATGAAAATAGCTTTGCCCTTGATTAGCAGAGATACAGCAGTCAATGTACGAGGAGATAAATATGTGCATGTGTCTCTGCTTACCCGTGCACTTCTTAAGCCCAATGAACTGGATCTCTTGGCTGGACAAGAATCTGCTCGATGGCCAGCCTGTCCACAGTAATAGCATGATCCCATCCTCTGGAGGCATTGGCACTCCTCCGAGCTTAACTTGGCCTGTCCCAACTGCATGGGCTTCTTCAGGACGGGAGGGGGAGCTAGCTTCGCGCTAGGCGGCGAAGACAATGATGATTCAGGGTGAAACTCTTGGCGCGCGAAGGTCCCCCTAGTGGCTTGGCGCTGATCCGACTCCCTCTCCTGAAGTCGGTTGTCGATGCGGATCGCAAGGTCCACTAGGTCCTCAAACTCGGCGGGAGTTTCATGAGGGGCGAGGTGGTCTTGATCTCCTCGCTGAGCCCACTCACGAAGGCGTCCTTGATGGCCGCGGAATTCCAGCCGCTGTCAGCGGCCAACGTGCAGAACTCAATGGCGTAATCGATCACCCTCTGAGAACCTTGTTTCAATCCGAGCAGCGCCCTGGAAGCATCGTGAGCCGGGGAGGAGTGAACGAACATGTGCGTGAGTGTTTCCTTGAATACCTGGCAACCTTGACATACCTTGACATGCGCCTCGAGCCCATTCTGCTGCATTTTCCAGACTCGCGGTCAACTGGCTCCGCTGCACGCTCAGCAGTTTCACCTGCGCGCTCACATCCTGCTGAAACCGGTCCTGACGGTCCGCGAGCTCCTGCACTCCCGTGGCTACGGTGGATAACTGCATCTCATGGGCTTTGATCTGCAGCTCCTGTGACATAAGCACTTGGCTGATCGGTTTTCTGTCCGCTGGGTCCATGTCCGGCCAGATCGTAATGTTACGCGATACTATGAACAGATAGACCCAAATGCAGGACAGAGACGATACGATCAGGATAAAGTGCAAACACGGATTTTTTATTAGAAACACGGATAACATGGTACATGAAACTGTGGAATAACGGCTGGATCGCGTTGCGTATACTGAAATACGTCTTCACTCGATGACGGAAGCTCTCTCTGTGAATACGCGACGCTCATACAATGACGGACCAAGCTCTCTTCATGAATACGCGACGCTCATTCAAAGACGGCCCAAGTTCTCTCTGTGAATACACAGCGCTCACTCAATGACGGCCCAAGACGATCTGGCCATCAGGACAAGGTAAGCGGAACCCTTTTATCCTCCGGTGGGGATGAGGAACAGGTGAGCTAATCAGGCCGGAGCCTGTAATCAAAGACACACACATGGGAGAGGAGAGAGCAGATCAAACAGAACAGACATGACTAAAGCCTTCGGACGTGACCTCACAATATCATCATCTTTGATTATGAGGAAACCACTTTCTGGGATGGTAAGCCACATTACCTGTATGTCAAGCTTACCATAGCCTAGGTATGGTAGCGGTAACTTGTTGGCAGCTGTTAACTTGAGCCATTTAGCAGTGCAGTGCATGTCGCCTTCCTTTCCATGGAGATGGTTCCTGAAAAAACCTTCTGTCAGGGTGCTAACATTACTTCCTGTGTCCAATAGGCATCTAAGAGGGACACCATCTATCTGTATGTTTACCTCCGGGCACACACCTACAGCCTTTTCCAAGAAACGCTCTTTGGTTAGAGTGTTAGGTGAGCCTTATGACTAGCCTTGCTTTGCCTGGCTCATAGCAATGAAGGGTTCTCGTTTCCCTGTGCCATAGGACGAGGCACGTACTGGCTTCCTGGTTTACGAGGTGTAGTAATGTGTAGTAAGCAATATGCCCCACCCCTTCACACCGCAAACAGATTGGCTGACCATCGTTAGTATACCTGGGCTGTACTTTGGGTTTATTAACCTTATTACCACCTTCTGAGCTAAAGTTATGTGTAGTGAGCTCAAGGACTGCATTGGTTAGTTCACCAAAGGCTTTACCCTGCTGAGCAATCATCTTAACTACTTCCTGCAGAGTCACTGTCAAGTCAGTTAGGGAGTCTGCTTTTTCGGACACCTCATCTGGGCTGGCACCTACTAGATTTCTACCTCTTGTCACATTTGAGCTCTGAGGTGGGTCTTCTAGAGTTCCCTCATGCATAGTTTAACTTCCTCTAGAGCTGAACCCTTCAGCAGTGCGAGGATAAATGTATACGTAGATTTCCTACCCAACAAAGACCTCCAAATTAAACAGGGAATCCCCTTCTGACACCAATTTAGTGTGGCCCTGTATCCTCAGAGAGACAAGACAGGACCCACAGGAAAATGTATTTTTGGATACTTTTATTCCCCGACTATGCTCAGTGGAAAATAGTATTAATTTGTATAATTTTGAAGGTGTTACAAACAGTCTAATTAAAATATGTAAACAAAATAATGCTTTTCCTCTCAACAAAGTTAAGTGTGTGAACTTTAACCTTAACTGTTAAACAACAGTAGTGGCTGCTTTCCTATGTAAATAGAAAATAAAAAATAAATAAAATATACTTATCCAGCCAAATCACTTACAATCATCTTACAGCATGAATTAACTGAAAAATATTTTTAAATCAGCAACTTATGTTCTCACAAATGAATTTACATAAACTTAAATTACTTTTCTTTTTCATGTGAAAATCATGATCTTACTCACATCCAGTGGATAATCTACCACTTTGACTCTCACTCAGAAACAGTTAACACACAGTCTTGTATCTCCCCTCTGTGATGGGCAACAATACATAAAATCACCATTCAGCAAAATAAACAATACATGATACCCTAATTAGCATAACTAGGACTTTCAGTTCACTCACACACACTCTCTTACACACACTCACTCACTCTCACACACACACACACACACAAACACACACACTCACTCACTCACACACACACACTCTCACTCACACTCTCTCACACACACTCTCTCACACACACACACACTCACACACACACACACACACTCACACACACACACACTCACACACACACTCACACTCACACTCACTCACTCACACACACACACACACACTCAACCAACTAGCATCCACCACCAAAGTGCAAATCCTCAGTCTTCACACACCAGACCAACAGCTCCCGTCACTCATCCATTAACTTTTCTAGTGAGTCTCTCCTTGTTTAACCGTTAATCTAACTCTCAGTACACACTCTCACAGTTAGCGTCACACACCTTTCAGTTATTATTTGGTTTCACTTACGCTGATCCGCCATTCAGTTTAGCTCTTAGCACAGTTGAGACAGCGTGCACACACACACTCACTCACACACACACTCTCACACGCACTCTCACTCACACACACATACTCTCACTCACACACTCACACTCACACACTTACTCACTCACATACACACTTACTCACACACTCACACACTCACTCACACACACATACTCTCACTCACACACTCACACTCACACACTCACACACTCACACTCACACACTTACTCACTCACACACACAATTACTCACACACTCATACACTCACTCACACACTTACTCACACACACACTTACTCACTCACACACACTGACTCACACACACACACTGACTCACACACTCTTACTCACACACACACACTTACTCACTCACACACACTCTCACTCACACTCTCTCACACACACTCTCTCACTCACACACACTCTCTCACTCACACACACACACACTCACACACACACACTCACACTCACACACACACTCTCACTGACACTCACTCACTCACACACACACACACTCAACCAACTTGCATCCACCACCAAAGTGCAAATCCTCGGTCTTCACACACCAGACCAACAG
>JAQMYF010040587.1:0-10682 GCA_030014195.1 Neosilurus mollespiculum | reverse complement strand
CATACATTTTATATATATATATATATATATATATATATATATATATACACACACACACACACACACACATACATACATACACACACATAAATACACACACAATATATATATATATATATATATATGTCTATTTGATTACATTGTTTTTCTGAGCTGTTGCAAGCAATAAATTAACCCGATGTGGGATGAATACAGTCTTTATCATATTTCTGTATGTTGTGCAAAATAAGACTATTACATATTATTTATTTAATTTTGTTTTATACAAATCATGTAACATGTACAGTACATATAACTGTGGCAGCTGAATCAATAGTGCAGTATTTATATTGGAATGATATCTCAGGAAATCATAGTATAACACAAGACACTACTGGAAGATTAAACACTCCTGAATCACCGCGTGACCACGTGACTCTTTTTAAATCGGGCTGAATTAGTTGTGCATTGTGTGTAATTTGTTATTCAGTGTATCGCGGTAGGGACCCATCTTTAATGCACGCATCTCTAAGCACTCATCTCAGACAGTTTCATAGAGCTACTTTTAAATGACCATATGGACAATATTAAATAGTCAGCCTTAATTTTAATTTTCATCTCATGCCTCTCTCTCCATTTTCATTCACTAACCTGAGCAGACAATTAAAGTGATTTCCCTCACTAACTCGCATGCTGAAGAAACTAAACATGAGCTTTTGGTGGTCTGACCACTGGAAACATGCTGGAAATACAAAAAAAACAAAAAACAAAACCCAACAACAAAAACCAAGAGCAATAAAAGCTCACCAAAGCTGGCAGAATTATGATCCTAAACGCACTCAAAGACCAACAAGGAATGTCTCAAAAGAGGGGAATGTTCTAGTAGAATCCCAGATTAGTTTTCCTTTGAATGTATGTATGTGGGGTGATCGTCCAAAATCGTACAACTGAAGGAGTCTCACTATAGGTGGTCAGCCGTCTAAATATAGACAAATATCACACCTTCTTTTTATCGCCAAAATCTTAGAAAAAGCTGTATTGCAACAGTTATGTTCATATCTATGTAGAAAAAACATTTATGAAACCTATCAGACAAGATTAAGGCCTCATTATAGCACAGATATGGAACTGGTTAAGGTGGTAAATGGTACACTACTAGCCTCTGATCAGTGTTGTCTTTTCTTGCTTGTGTTACTTGAACTTGGTGCACCTTTTCACACCACTGGTCATACTATTCTCCTTGATAGATTACAAATTGTTGGAATTACAGTCCTCTCCTTGCGTAGGTCTTATTTAACTGACCATTATCAGTTTATAGATGTAAACGCTGTCTTTTCTCTATGCAACAATGTGGTGTTTGGTGGTTTTTTTCTCTATTCAAGCTCCCTTTGGGTAATATTTTTCCTAAACATGTTATTAGCTTCCACTGTCAAGCAATTGAATGTTTCAATAAAACCAGAGGCCAGATGACACATACAAGCTTGATAACGTTGGATGCTTATTAGCTCCCTCCATGATTCGCCACCTTACCTTGGTGGAAGGATCTGACTTCAAAAATGAAATTCAGGGATGTTCTCAGGGGCAATTTGTTCCTGATAGTCTCCCCCAAGACAAATTGGTCTTAGGTGAGGGGCCAGACTAATTGTGGTTCTAAGCCCTTTATGAGAGCTGAGATATATCGTGTCCCAGAAACAAAGGGATAAGAAATACCAGGGCCCTCTCCTGGAGCGAGGCTTGAGGAGGAGCTTATTGGTGAGCCCCTACTGGTTGGGCCTGTAACCATGGGGCTTATTCTATTCTCTACCTGGTGGTGAGTTGGATCAGATGGCGGGGGACTATGCCAAACAGGCCTAGAGCACCCAAACAAATACAGTGCAATCGGATCTGGGAAATGGAAATGGCCATTCAAATAATGTTTGGGACACAAAGTCTAGGCTGAAAACTTATTTGTTTAAGCTTATAAACTGTCATGTATTCATATTTCTGTTGAATTAAAATTCTTATTACTTCTTTTGATATTTTTGTTAAATAAATAATTGAAAGAGCTAATTCTTGTTGTTTTGTTAAAGCCCATAGAGACTATATTAAAGGTGAAAACAATCTCTATGGGATGTACTTATTTTTCCACATGACTGTATCCAAAACAAGGAATCCATTCATAAAAATTTTAATAAAACTTCAATTGGTCCTATAGTACATATTCAGGACTACCCAAAATGTATGAAGTGGCTGAAAGACTTGGTTCAGAATAAATTCCTTTAGGAATGACTACTCAGTTCACTCAGTTCTCCAGAATCATGTCCGTATTCTTAGCTGTGTGAACGAGTTTGTGTTGCTGAAAATTTCTCTGCTTATTAAAACTCTTCCCACATTCAGAACACTGATACGGCGTTTCTCTGGTGTGAATGTGTTGGTGTTTTCTGAGGTTACTCTGGTGACTATCCCTCTTCCCACACTCCAAGCAGTGATACGGTTTCTCTCCAGTGTGAATGCGTCGGTGAAACTGAAACGTGTCCTCTCGATTAAAGCTTTTCCCACACTCCGAGCAGTGGTACGGTTCATCTCCTGTATGAAGATGCTCGTGTTGTTGTAGATGACACCTCTGTGCAAAATTCTTCCCACAGTGAGAGCACGGATACGGTTTCTCTCCTGAGTGAATGTGCTGGTGTCGCTGGAGATTACTCCGGCTAGGAAAACTCTTTTCACACCATGTACACTGATGGGGAATGTGTGAATGCGTCGGTGTACTCGGAGAGAGGTTCCTAGCGTAAAACTCTTCCCACAGCCAGAGCAGTAATAAGGTTTATCTCCTGTGTGAATGCGCAGATCTTGCTGGAGATTACTCTGGCTGGTAAAACCCTTTGCACACAGTAAACATTGATACGGTTTCTGCCCTGTGTGAATGCGCTGAGGTTTTATGAGACTACCGCACTCAATAAAACTCCTCTCACATTGCACACACTGATACGGCTTCTCTCCAGTATAAATGCGCTGGTGTCGCTGAAGATTCCTCTGGCTGGAGGAACTCTTCCCACACTGATACGGCTTCTCTCCTGTGTCAATCCGCTGATGTTTTTTGAGATTACCCTTCTGAATGCAACCCTTCCCACACAGTGCGCACTGGTACGGTATCTCTCGAGTGTGAATCCGTTGGTGTTCTTTAAGTGTACTTATTTGACTGAAATTCTTCCAACACTGTAAGCACTGGAGAACTTTTTTTTTTTTTTCACTTGTCTGTGAGAGGGACATACCAGATGATACTACTACTGGAGCTCTCCGGTTGTTCGAGACTCTCACATGGGGTATGATGTGAAGGAAAAAGACCATAGACAAAAGGATTCCACTTTGTGAGATCTAGATTGAAAAGAGGAAAACTGGTAAAAATGTTCAAAAACGTAATCAACATTTTTCACCAAAAAATAAAATGTTGCTGAATTTATTCATTACTCTTGGAGGCCACATGGGATTTTGGTTTTAATATCTGGGAATATCAATTACCCCCAATTTGAGTTCAGGCACATTTAGGTAATTATCTCCCCTTTAGGGTCCTGGAGCAATGGTCCTCTTTACTCATTTTATTTTCTGGAATGGTAATTGCAACTAGGAAAATTCCTGAAGAAATTGAGATGCAGCTGCAACTGCTACCAGAAAATACATGAAAACTGGTGTGCTGAACTGTAGAACAGAGAAAATTTTTATTCGAAGTAGCTGTGGAAAACAGGTGGTGATAAATCAAAGAATCAAAGCATATCTGCTCTAAATGTAACCATTACTGTGGGGTTAAAGCCAACTCTATACCAGGACAATTCAATTAATTTGGAATGAGGGCTGGGTCATGAAATCAATCCCAAATGAGGGGAGGAGAGCGGAAACCTCGGAGGAGATTGGTCTGCTACAACAGGATGTGACACAGTGAGGTGGGGCAAACATGGTGAAAAAAATTGTTATGACACAGGACCATCCAAAAAATATTTTCAGATTTTAAATCAGATTAAAAAAAAAAAACAGAGTACCCAACTCAAAGCACCAATTGAATAGCCCAGCTCTACACATTTACCCTATTACATATTCCATCTGCCTGTCTGGAGCCAAACAGGCAAAGGGTATGCATGACTCATATTTTTGTGTTTTAACGAGCTGCAGGTGTGTGCATGAGGTGCATGACACAGCTGGCCATGGAATCCTCTCCACTGCTCTGTAAGAGGTCACAATGCTTATTGTCCAGCAGGTGTCAGTATAGAGCTGGGTGTCAAATGCTCAGAAAACTAATTTCACTAAAAACGTGTTCCTGTCTCATAAGCTTCGTACTTCTCATTATCACTACCGTAATATAAACATCCCTATTCTCTATCCTGTGTAGTGCACTAGTACAGGAACTAGAAACACATTTAGGATTCAGCTACTGATATCCGAGTAGAACTTACCTTGATGTTTCCAGAAGAACCACCTCAAATACACCCACAACGCATCAGATGGACCTGTGGGGGTCAAACCCTGTCAGAAATATTGGAACGGAAAGATGATAAGTAGAGTCGGATAGCTCAGATCATCAATCAGCAAAACTGCATCACGTCTTCTTCTGTTTGTCAATGTGTGGAGGAACGAGACCTACACGCTCACAGCGACCCCTACTGGAGGACTCGACACTCAGCAACAATAATAACCAGTGATTTCTTAGGTTTTGTTCGGTGTTCCTTACACAAACATTTACACATCACTTTACTAAAAGATGATGTCTGTATTGTTTATATTATGTACAGGCTCTGTATTTTGTGCAGTGAATGTGTATATTCACAAAAAGAACATGCAAACTCACTGAGCCAGGGACTCAGGACTGTGAGCAGGCCAACACTGTTGCAGACGATACTGCAACTAAGAAATCGCGCAGTCACTAACCTGCATTATGATGTACTCTGCAAACTCTGTGCCCTTAGATTGCTGCGAAGACCAGGCCTTCGGTCCTCAGCGTCATGCATTTTTTTTTCGGACACTGCCATTCAGTTTGTGTCTAACTACGGCTCAACGGTAGTGGAGTTTGTGACTGTTAGATGCAGACCTTTAATTATACAGGGAATTCACTACCGCTTTTATTATCAGTGTACACTCCACCTAGCGCTAATGCTAAGGAGGCTCTGTGTGAGCTCTATGGAGCTATTAGTGAGCTGCAGAATGTTCACCCTGACAGACTGTTGATCATCACTGGAGATTTCAATCATGCAAATCTCAAAACAGTGCTCCCTAAATTCCATCAACATGTGGACTTTGCTACAAGAGGGGCGAACATGCTGGATCTTGTTTACACAAACATTTCCATCACTATGTAATGTTGATTCCAGCATACAGACTCGTCAGACGTTCTAAACCGGTTCTGAAACAGGTTTAAACCTGGTCAGCGGTAGCCATCTCTGCTCTTCAGAACTGTTTTGAGTGCATTGACTGCGACATGTTCAGGGAGGCTGCAGCCAACTGCGACTCCCGGGGCAACTTGGAGGAGTACACGGAATCAGTGACCAGATACATCGGGAGATGCATCGATGACGTGACCGTCTCCAAGACCATCATCACACGCTTCACCTAGAAGCCGTGGATGACTGCAAAAGTCTGTGCTCTTCTGAAGTCAAGAGACTCTGCCTTCAGAGCAGTGGACAGGGCGGCCTTAAAAACAGCAATGGCCAAACTGTCCCAAGCAATCAGAAAGGCGAAGCATACACGTGCCCCGAGAATCCACGGCCACTTCCAGAACAGCGGAGACTCCCGGCGCATGTGGCAGGGCACCCAGGTGATCAACTACAGGACCACGCCACCTGCTTGTGACAGTGATGCCTCCCTCCCAGACGCACTGAATGACTTCTACACTGTTTGAGGCACAGAACAGCAAGGAAGACCATCCCTCCTAACGACCATGTGCTCTGTCTCACTACAGCTGACGTGAAGAGAACTCTATGCAGAGTCAACCCACGGCAGTCTGCTGGACCAGACAACAATCCTGGCAAAGTGCTCAGGGGTTGTGCAGAGCAGCTAGCAGATGTCTTCACTGACATCTCCATCATTCCAATGTGCCTCAAGACAATAACCATCGTCCCTGTGCCTAAGAAGTTTACGGTTTCCTGCCTCAATGACTACTGTCCCAATCACACCAATCGTGATGAAATGCTTCGAGAGGCTCGACCCCACACACCCCTTACACACACTCTTCACCCTCCTGCCAGCTGGAAAGAGGTACAGGAGCATTCCAGGGCCCTCACAACCAGACTGTATAACAGTTTATGCCTACATTCCATTTGCACTAGTTCAACTGCTGCTACTCTGTACATTATTTAATTTTTTTATTCCATCTCATCTTTTTCTTTCTTTAGGTGATAAGTGTCTCATTCTTGTGTTGTCTTTTTCTTTTTGTACTGTTTTTGCAATGTAATGTCTTCGCACTGTTTTCACCTAGCTGCACACTTTGCACATTACGTGGCTAGGACAAAAACCATGGCCGTAGCTCTGTGTTAATTTTTTCGAATTTGATCTTTGTTGCATGTTTATGTAAAACCTGATCCTGGAGAAACGTTGTTTCGTTTCACTATGTTCTGCGTCAGCTATATGTGGTTGAAATGACAAAGCTTCTTGAGCCTGATCTTGATCTCTTCCCACATTCAGAACACTGATACAGGGTTTGTCTTGTGTGAATGCGAGTGTGTCCTCTCGATTAAAGCTTTTCCTACACTTCGAGCAGTGATACAGTTTATCTCCTGTATAAAGATGCTTGTGTTGTTGTAGATGACACCTCTGTACAAAACTCTTCCCACAGTGAGAGCACGAATACGGTTTCTCTCCTGAGTGAATGGGTTGGTGTCGCTGGAGATTACTCTGGCTAGGCAAACTCTTTTCACACTGTGCACTGATGGGGAATGTTCCCTGAGTGAATGCGTTGGTGTACTCGGAGAGAGGTTCCTTGCGTAAAACTCTTCCCACAGTCGGAGCAGTAATAAGGTTTATCTCCTGTGTGAATGCGTCGGTGTACACGGAGAGCAGTTCCTTGCGTAAAACTCTTCCCACAGTCGGAGCAGTAATAAGGTTTATCTCCTGTGTGAATACGTTGGTGTACTCGGAGAGCAGTTCCTTGCGTAAAACTCTTCCCACAGTCGGAGCAGTAATAAGGTTTATCTCCTGTGTGAATGCGTCTGTGTGCTTGGAGAGAGGTTCCTTGCGTAAAACTCTTCCCACAGTCGAGGCAGTAATAAGGTTTATCTCCTGTGTGAATACGTCGGTGGATTTGGAGAGCAGTAACTTGTCGAAAATGCTTCCCACATTCTAAACATTTATAAGGTTTATCTCCTGTGTGAATACGCAGGTGTTGCTGGAGATTACTCTGGCTGGTAAAACCCTTTGGACACTGTGAGCACTGATACGGTTTCTGTCCTGTGTGAATGCGTTGGTGTTTCACGAGACAACTGCTCGCAATAAAACTCTTCTCACACTGCAAACACTGATACGGCTTCTCTCCAGTATGAATGCGCTGATGTCGCTGAAGATTACTCTGGCTGGAGAAACTCTTTCCACACAGTGAGCACCGATACGGCTTCTCTCCTGTGTGAATCCGCTGGTGTTGTTTAAGTGCGCTCTTATGACTGAAACTCTTCCCACACAGTGAGCACTGATCCGGCTTCTCTCCAGTGTGAACTCGTAGGTGTTGTTTAAGTGCACACTTCTGACTGAAACTCTTTCCACACAGAAAGCACTGATCTGGCTTCTCTCCAGTGTGAACTCGTTGGTGTTGTTTAAGTGTACTCTTTTGACCAAAACTTTTCCCACACTGTGAGCAATGGTGATTTTTTTTTTTGGCACCAGAGGCACCAGATGATATCTGTGAACTACTGGGGCTGTCTGTGGAGTCCAGATTCCCACATTTCTCCCTGACTGACTTCATCCTTGTTTCATCTTTATGTTCTTGCAGAGGACAGGATATGATGTGTAGGAAAGAAGACAGTAGGAGATGATGGGACCACACTTTATTAGATCTGGAAAAAAAAAAAAAAAAAAAAAAAAAAGGTTACTAATTTGATAAAAACTTGTTTTCCTGTCTAGGGCAGCATGATTTTGACCCAGAGCAAACATCACCTTTTTAGATGGAGTATTGGTGCTCTTTTCTGTTCCAAGGCAACTCCACTCCCACTGCAGTATAACATGTCTCTTAAATCAACTGTCCGGTACTTTTATTTAAACGCATGGAGCTGAATAATTAGCCTGCAAATCTCCTAAAACCCCAGCCACTGAGGCCACACAAGTCAAAGTGCACTTAGTACCGATCCCATGGCTGGATAAATGGGGAGGGTTGCGTCAGAAAGTGGCAGTTTTAATACATATTTTAAGAAGAGGGAAGAAACAGAGTGGTACATGGGCCACGAAAAAAGGTAACGGAGGGACACTTTTGCTGTTTTTGGTCTAGGACTCTGTGCTATCTAGGGAAGAACAAAATAACAACTGGTATTGCATAAAGACCACCTTAGACTGTTAACTGGGGGAAAAAAAAACCTTTGGTATGAAAAGATTTGTAGGGGGCCAAATTTTATGAAAAGTGGTTGGTAATGGAGAGGCGCAAAAGCAACATCAAAATTTTCTGTTTTTCAAACATTGCTAAAATGCAGTTCCTGTGTTTAATGGGGTTTCTTTTTTCTTTCAAATTGCAGCAATACCATCTGAGTGCAACCTTGCAAAGTGGCAATCTTGCAGGGTCACACAGTGTTTCTTTAGCCAGGGTTTTATTCAGACTATCATGGTAATGGGAGGGACACTGAAATTTTTATTGTTTTTTACTAAAGCACTAAGGTGTCATTTTCAGCAACAAACACCTCTGGTTTACATCAAAATTTGAATTAAAAGATAATTTGATCACATTATAACACTTTTTTCACTCAGTTTTTACAGTGTCCAGCAGGCTCCAGTTTGGTCTGGCATTAATTTCAGTACAGTGGGTTCTTGACCAATGAATGAAAATATAACGTGTGGAAAACAACCATATTAAGTGACCTGAAATCTTTTGACTGAACCTCTGATTATTCACACACAATTTTATTTGTCAAACTCAGTAAGTAATTACATCTCTCAGCAATAAGCAGGTATTAAGGACGATTCAAACATATCCCGGAAAGCAGCATGGCGTGCTGATTTCACAGGCAACGAACATCAAGGAAAGCTTCCTATTGAGGGATGTTTTACGGTTACTCAAATACAGATGTTGCACCACTTTCTATGAGTTTAATGTTATATCTAATGCTTGAACTACTTATAAACCCAACGTTGGTGTACAGAATACTTGGAATAACAGGGTTCGAGGATGCATTCTCCATATGGTATTTGGTGATGCAGAAATTCAATGGAAGGGTTTACAAGATGTTAAAAAAGATTTTTTAATCCATGCTGTATTTAGGAAAATAGGCATTTACAGTCAATATAAACACATGAATGGCTCACAAATTCCCCCAAAAAATCTATGTACAACTTGATCACTGCTGTCTAGAAAGTCCCTTTATGTTTTACAGTCTATTTGTTTTTACTTTCAACAGTTATCATTTTTGTTCAGATGGGGGTATCTATGATAGGTCCAAAAGTACTGTTTTTCAGATTGGTGAATTAAAAGAGCACTGTCTATGTCAGTTGAATTCTTTCATTCTGTTCCCCATGTCCTTAAAGCCTTTGCCCCCTAGCCATGTGGGTCCCAGTACTGTGGAAGATATCATGAATCATTCCTGTACCAAAGACCCCATGATTACAGACCCATGGCACTGATTTCACATGATATGAAGACCCTCAAGAGACTCATCCTGGATCAACTCTGACCCATGGTTAGACCACCACTAGACCCCCTTCAGTTCGCTTACCAGCCTCGTTTGACGGTCAAGGTCACCACATGCTTAACCGTGTCTACACCCACCTGGACCATCCGGTGAGAACTATGAGAGTCATGAGAAGCTGACAGCGATGCAGGTGGATGCCTCTCTTGTGTCCTGGATTGTGGACTCCCTGATCGGAAGACCACAAGGGACCGTCCTCTCCCCTTTCCTCTTCACCCTCTAAACAACAGACTTCAGCTACTGCACAGAGACCTGCGATCTTCACAAGTTTTCTGATGACTCTACTGTAGTGGAGGTGAGGAGACGGAATATCGGGCTGCTGTGGACTCCTTCGTCACATGGTGTGAGCAGAATCATCTGCAGCTTAATGTGACAAAGACCAAGGAACTGATTGTGGATTTCAGCAGATCCAAAACACCAGCGACCCCTGATTACATCCAGGGCGTCCATGTGGAAATGGTGGAGGATTACAAATACTTTGGAGCTCATATTGATAATAAACTGGACCGGGTTAAGAACACTACTGCTCTTTGCAAAAAGGGACAGAACTGTCTCTATTTTCTGAGGCAGTTAAGGTCATTTAACATCTACTGAACTCTGCTCAGGATGTTTTAGGAGTCTGTTGTGGCCAGTGCCATCCTCTATGCTGTTGCATGCTGTGGCAGCAGGCTGAAGGTTGCGGATGCAAACAGACCAAACAAACTGATCCGCAAGGCCAGTAACATTGTGGGGATGGAGGTGGACTCATGACAGTAGCGTCGGAGAGGAGAATGTTGGCCAAAATAAGGACAATATTGAACAATACCTCCCACCCGCTTCACAACCTGCTGATCAGTCACAGGAGCACGTTCAGTGAGAGACTGA